>JALIGW010000007.1:26198419-26323419 GCA_023053685.1 Diadophis punctatus similis | reverse complement strand
CCCGTCTGTATGCAGATTCATCGTTGCCTTGAATGAGACCAATCACTGTTGTATCATCTGCAAACTTCAGGATTTTAACAGAGGGATCTTTTGAGATGCAGTCATTGGTGTATAGAGAGAAGAGAAGTAGAGAGAGCACACAGCCCTGGGGGGCTCCTTTGCTAATTGTACAGGTATCTGATGTGATTTTGCCTAGCTTCACCTGCTGCTTCCTGTCAGTTAGGAAGCTTATGATCCATTTACGTGTGGTCAGGTACAGCTAGCTGATTTAGTTTAGGTAGTAGACTATCTAGAATGATAGTATTGAATGCTTAGCTGAAGTCTACAAAGGTCCCTTGCATAGGTCTTTGGAGATTCAAGATGTTGTAGGCTGTAGTGCAGAGTCATATTAATAGCATCATCTGTTAATATGACTCTGTTAATATCACACACACACACATATATGTGTGTAGCAAAAAATACACACACACACACACACACACACACACATTTATTTATTTATTTATTTATTTATTTATTTATTTATTTATTTATTTATTTATAATATAAATAAATAAAATCAGGACAAAAGAATAATATTAATTTAGAAAGTACTCATTAAAATTGATTACTTCTATATTAAGGCATCCTATTTATAAAATTAACTTATCCCTGTTTACATATATCAAGCACACAATCACAACCACACCACCAGATTTTTTTTTCTTAGTTCTAGCAGAATGAGTAAAGAGAGAGAAGAATAAAGGAAGACCTTGGATGACTATTGTAATGAACAAAAAAAAAGAGTAACTATCTGGGGACAGAAAGAAAAGGGAAAGGTGAAAAATTAGTTTACACAAAAAAGGATACTTTATTAGACAAATAGCTCTCTCTATGCAGTGGCTAATCCAGGGTAATCTGAGAAGCATCCATTCTTTAGAAAATTAGCATAGGTTATAACATTGCATCTTCTGCCTAGTTCTTTGTTTTCAGTTTCTTTTATTCTGATCAGGAAAGGTTAGAAAATCAGTTCACATCAGTGGTGAAATCCAATTTTTTTACCACCAGTTCTGTGGGCGTGGCTTGGTGGGCGTGGCAGGGGGAAAATACTGCAAAATCCCCATTCCCTCTCCATTTCTGGGTTAAGGATATTGCAAAATCTCCATTCCCACCCCACTCTGGGGCCAGCCAGAGGTGGTATTTGCCGGTTCTCTGAACTACTCAAAATTTCCGCTACCGGTTCTCTGAACTACTCAAAATCACGAAGCATGGAGAAACACAGAGCAGCGCACCGGTCTCGGTAAGTTAGCAACTCGCCCCTGGCTCTGAGTAGTGTAACTCTGGTCCTTGGTCAAGCAGCTGCAGCTGGTGTAAAACTGCTCAGAAGCTGAGTGAGCCACCTGTGTACTTTTTTCTTCTTTTACTGATATAATAGTTGCTACTGGTAGCTTCTAAATCAGATTCAGAGTTGTGACACATAAGATCTTAAATGATGTGGGATCAGGAACCTTCACTGTTAAAGTCCTGGTCAGTCTTTAAGATCAGTGTTTTACAAGCATAAAGATCCTACGGAGTATCATCTTTTATGTGGGCGTTTACAGTTGTCTTGCTATGACCTTTGTGGGTGGCTCCTATTATTGGGCTTCTGTTGATCATGACTAACAATGTAATATCTCTTATAAGCTTTAGCTGGCTGGCGAATTCTGGTAATTGAAGTTGACACATTTAAAAGCTCTCAAGGTTGAAAAACACTGACCTAGGCATTCCTTTTATACAATTTGAATAGATTGTTTTGTATTTCTTTAAAAAATGATACATACATACATACATGCATACATACATACATACATACATACACACACACACACACACACACACACACACACACACACACACAAACATTTGTATTAAGACATTTTAGTAATGTGTTTATGAATCACTTTAATTGTAATTGTGGCATGAGATGTGGCAAAGATAACACGAACAAGTACATGAATAAAAATTCAACCATTTTTGTTATTTTGGGAAACAATATTGACTTAGAAAAAAGTAAGTTGATAAAAAAAATAATTTACATACCCCATATTATAATAGAAACAATATTTCTCACATTGAAAACATCCAAGGAACCTATTGAAAGTGGATCATGCTTTCCAGACAATTGTGCAGTATGTTTTGATTCAGGAAACCAGTGGCTTTCTGGAAGCTATCAGGCTAAATAAGAGGAAGCAACGACTTCTGTAAAAAGTAGTAGCTGTTTAAGCACAGTCCTACAAAATCTGATGTCATGATTTTGCTGCTCCTTCTTCAATTTTAAGAAGTAGAAAAGCATTTAATAGCTAACATTTCCAAGTTTTGATTAATAAGTCAAAGCCCTCTATTTCTGACAGCTTTATCAATGTCTTTGTGGTCATCACATTTTCCACACTAGCTAAGCATTCTCCTTTATAGAAATGGAACTTAAGCCAAGTCCCCACTGGATATATAGAAATATTTAAGAATTTATTTTTCATTGTCTTGTGTCTCCTCCCATTTGGAAAATTTGCCAAGAACAAAATATACCATGCAATATTTTATTTTATCTTTTATGCCTTAAATTCAAAGTTGATGCCTGGTGACTGTCTGGACAATCTCTGTAGTTTTCTTGGCAAGATTTCAGAAGTGGTTTGTCATTGTCTCCTTCCTAGTACTATGAGAGAGTATCTGGGCCAAGGTCACCTAGCTGGCTTTATGCCTAAGCAGGACTGGAACTCATGGTCTCTTGGTTTCTATGTGGTGCCTTAACCTCTACACCAGGGGTGTCAAACTCAATTTCATTGAGAGCCACATCAGGGTTGTGTTTGACCTTGGGGGCCAAGGGGACGTGGCCAGGGAGGTTTTGTTTTTGCCGTGATAGCCTCCTGCAGTCCTCTGCCAGTGAAAACGGAGCCCGGGAGGGCCGCATGCAGCCCTCCCAGGCTCCATTTTCATTGGCAGAGGGCTAAAGGACGCTGTCACAGCAAAAAATGGAGATGGGGAGGGTCATGCGTAGCTTTCCCAAACTCCATTTTTGCTGGAAAAGGGTTGCAGATGCCATCATGGCCGAAAATGGAACCCAGGAGGGCCATGCGAGCTCCGTTTTCACTGGCAGAGGCACTGCGGGCCGGTCCTTTGCTGTTTCCAGGGCAGGCCCACAGGCCAGATCTAAGCACCCTGTGGCCTGGATCCAGCCCGCAGGTCTTGAGTTTGACACCCCTGCGCTACACCAAACTGGCTCTCGCAACCAATTAAAAAAGTATAAATTAATGTAAAATTATTGAATTAGATATTTAAGGACTAAAATACATATTGTTGGGAATAAAACAGTATAGCAGTAGATTGTTGTGTGGCAGAACCAAGCATTATGCATAGAGGAAATATTCTGTTATAAAAGCAAGATTTTATTAATTTGTTAAATTTATTATGGGACTACTCTAGGCAAGTTTCGACAGTAAAAAGGAAGAAATTAAAAGAGTGTAAACAATCTATCAATCTAGCAGCCACTTCTGGCATGGAGCCTCTCCCATTTAGTCCCTAAGCCAGCGGTTCCCAACCTGGGGGTCGAACAACGTCGCCCCGGCGTTCTCAGCTCCCCCCCCCACTGCCACAAGCCTGGCCATATCGCGCCCCACAACCCGCGCCCCCACTGCGACCCACCCTGCCGCCACCATTTGGGTTCTTTTACCCTCTGCGCATGCGCAAAGCGTTCTGTGCATGTGCAGAGGGTAAAAGAACCCAAATGGCGGCGTCCGGGCAAAGTCTCCAGATCCAGGCGAGGTCTCCGCTCGCTTCACGTATTGCCTCTGGGAGCTTTTTGAGCCCCATCGCGAAAGGCGTGCATGACTTCGGAGGGGCCGGGACAGGCGGTTGCCCGGAGAGAGCCATCACCTTTGCCCCGAACACTACAGGTAGATGGGAGAGACTCTGCGAAGGGGATGGCTCTTTCCAGGCAGCTGCCTGTCCCGGCCCCGCCGAAGTCGTGCACGCCTTTCGCGACAGAGCTCGAAAAGCTCCCAGAGGCAACATGCGAAGCGAGTGGAGACCTCGCCCGCATCTGGAGATTTCGTCCGGATGCCACCATTTGGGTTCTTTTACCCTCTGTGCATGTGCAGAACACTTTGCGCATGCGCAGAGGGTAAAATAACCCAAATGGCTGCGGCGGGGTGGGGCGCGGTTGGGGCGCGGGGGCGGGGCGTGTGTCGCGGCATTAGGAAGGATGGGAACCACTGCCCTAAGCCAACTGGCAGAGCCATGTCTTCAGGTTCTTGCAGGATAGGAAGGCAGAGGCAAATCTTACCCTACAGTATAAGGTGTTCCCAAGGATATTATAAAGAATTGTGTAAATATTTTTAATTGATGTCAGAATTTTCACCCTCTGAAAAAATGCTGCCTGTCTTTATTTGCAGCAAAACATTTTCAAAGAATGATCTATGTAACCTTGCTTATCAGATTATTGGATTTAAAAAACTAAATACAGCTTTCAGCATTTTTACTTCAACGAGAATTTACACCTGCTTAGTTCAGGACTTAAATGGAAAGCAACCAAGGAATACTAGGGCAATAGGCTAGATTGTGAAATTGAAAAACATCCTATAACAATGCAAACTGTTTTCATATTATTGCTGAGAAAAGTATATGAATGTATCCAGGAAGCATAGCTGATTTGGAGTAGATTTTATTTTTTCCACTGTGATGCTCTGTTTGCCTTTTATACCTTTTGTGATTAATTCTATAGATGTAAGAGCAAACCAGGAATAAATTATTGACTCTTGTGAGATGAGTTCCACCTGAATAGTGAATTATCATTCTTGATAGTAAGCACCCTCTCCTTGCTTTTATTGTCACTTATATGGAGTTCTTCAAATGAAACTTTAGCAACTCCATCTAAGTCTATGTTCTAGAAGGTAATAAAAATAAGCAGACCAATAAATATAAAATTTAACCAACACATACTGTATGTTCTATATTCTCTTTCTCTGATTCTTTCTTCCCCCCCCCCCCTCTCTCTCTCACACACACACACAAAACACTTATTGTTTATTCCAGGTATTTTGAATAGTGAATAACTTTATTCTTTATTTTCTTGGCATTATGCCTACACTGATACATCTGTTGCATTCATTCCTTTATGTCATTTTGTAACCTAAATTAGAAATCTTAAAAGTTGTATATTCATTCTGCACAACAACTGGTCCAGATCTTAATCATTTTTGCTACCTTTTGTGTACCTTTTCCAGTTGAATTTTTTGAAAGGTAGAAACCAGAGCCAGGTGATTAATCAAACTATTCACTAAGCTAGTCATTATCACTTTGATTTCCTTTTTGTATACTTGGACATTTATTTTATTTTATTTATTCAGTTTCTATAATACCCACCTCAATCCAGTTGATTCTGGGCAGTGAACTAAACTCACCACCCAGAGTCATTTACTGAGATGGGTGGATATAGAAAATAAATAAACAAAGAAACAGTATCACAACAGTTAAAATCTAAAAACACACAGTTACAAAAAGTTACATATCTTCTTTCTGTTTTAACCAGTCTAAATAATATTGTGCATTAATTGCTCCTTCCACCTCCAGATTGTTCTTGAACAAATTAAGAGAAATCCCATTGTTTATTCCCATTTGTCAATTCTCTCTCTCTGATATTAGTCCTTAAATAGAGAAGAAAAAATTACAAATGTAAGTCCATATAAACTATATTATAGTTAATATATAATATATACTATATAAATGTATACTATATTTAATAGTATAATGGATATTGTAAAATAAATTAAAATTTAATTTAAAAATAGAAATACAGTACACTAAATACAGTACAGAGTAACAAAAAAGTAATTTGAAGCCAAGCTATAAAAACATTGATAAGGTAGGCAGCATGGAAGAGAACACCAATTTTTTTAAAATCACAATAATGGTAACTAAATGGAAGAAACCCAAGCTTTGGCAAGAATGACTCTGGAAAATAAATTAATCATCTCTTTTCTAGTTAAAGTTTCTTTCACTTTCTTTGACCTTATGTGTTTTCTATTCCTGTTTTAGTTTTTGCAGGAAGTGACTTGGTAAAACGCCTTTGAGGCTGAATGAGGCCTTGCCAACAGCTATTATATTTTTTTAATAGCAGTTTCTTTCCATTCACGTCAGCCTCTCTGTTAAAATATTCTTTTCAAGACTTCCTGGACTGAGTGAATTATAATACATGCATTCTTTCTATAGTACTTCTCATTGATTGTGTTGACTGTGAAGAGCTGGGCTGATCAACAGCAAGCATTAGTGGTCCAGAATGCATGCAACAACTCATTCATTAATTCTGACTGGTCTCAAAATAGTAAGAAGTGGTCAGAACGGCTTCTTCACTCATTCTCTTTCTCTTTGTGTAATGTAGGGCTTCAATCTTAATTCAAATTCAACCTAAGCGGTGAATAAAATTGCCACCTAATCACTTTCTTTCCTAATTTCATGCAAACCTCTCAAGGACAACTGCTGAAATCATTAGAGCAAAAAAGGAGGGTTAATTACATATTCATTATGTACCCCTTGTTTCTAATCTTTCTTCTTCTCAAGACACTGTCCTGATATATTTGCTGTACAAAACTTCATGGTGTGTTTCCTCATGTGATGGGAAGACACTAAAGGTGCACATGTTTGACCTAGTGCTTCTAAACAGTCTACTTGCATTATTATGAAAGCACAAGCTCAGTCCATGTAAGTTGCTAGGCAAGTTTTAATTAGTCGGTGTATTTCCCTTATAACTGAATTATTCGTTAATGTCTTCTTAGCTGTTTCCAATGAAGTTGAATGACATTGCTGTGCTAATTGAGTGCTGGGTTTGAAGATATTCTCTATCAACTCTGTCAGGTCCTTTGTTAGTTTCCCTACAAGCCTAAGGTCTTTCCAACAGGAAAGGTCATTTGCTGCATTTTCTTCAAAGAAAGATAGCAAGGGGAATGAGAAGTGCAGAATTTGTACTTCGGGGAGGGGTCCTTCTTACAAGTTATAGAAATTATTTGTACATAAAGGCAGCTATACTTTCCCTACCTACTAGTGCAAATCATTCTGTGCAAAGTTTTCTTACAGTTAAATGTTTTCATTTTCATTTCCTGCAGTTCAGTATTTTCAGGAAAAAAATATTTTTAAAGAATTTAATGCAAATAACAAATTATTTTGATTGTTGAATGATCAGTGGATTTGCTGGTGTATTATCTTATAAACCCAGATTGTGGAACTTCCAGTAATGCATTCACTTCTTGTTGTCTTATCAGTGATAATTGTTGAATATTTTTTTTTAGTTTAGCTTGGCTTTGTTTGTTTTGATTAAATATTTCTGACAGGGATTGCTCTAAAAGTTTGTTTATTCACTATTAAGTTTAATTTGCACTTTGCCACAAAATATAATACCAGACTGGATCTATGATGAAATATTGTTCATTGATTCTTATACCAGTCAGAATCGCATAGCTATGGAGAAAATTGAGCTCGCTTTGGGATGACTATGACCAAGTTCATTTATATTTGAGCAGGGATGTGATAAAGTTCAGGAATAACAGTGGTAAATCTGTCTTCTTTAGGAATGCAGCAAATTAAAGAACATAAAGAAAAAAAATGTATGTGACCAGAATGTGATGCAATTTGTAGTGAATAGCATACGGTGTCTAGCTGTGTTAGGACTATCAACAGGCTCAACAGAGAGGAAACACAGGTTATGCTGTAACACTTTGTGGTTGAGTATCAGAGAAGATCTACAGAAAAATATAGTCATACTTGGCTAGACACGATTATATTCTCTCTGAAACCATTGCTTGTCAATTTGAGTAGATCTGAGTTGGAGAAGATAAGTTGTAGTCTACACCTCAAATTCAATTCAGATGTAGATATTCTGAAATTTTAGACCAATTGTTCTTGAGGTAGGGGGTAGATGTAGGTGTAAAGATCAGAATGGATGCCTTAAGCCTTTCCAAGGTTTAATTCATTAATGGAACCCCTTTAAAATCCTAAATTCTCCCAATCCTAAGTAGATTTGTTCCGATTCGTGAATGATTTAAGGGACAAAAAAGTTCCTTCAGATTTTTCAAGACTGCTTGTTAACTTCTTCACAATCATTAGGGGGGGGGAAGGAAAATTTTGGCTCCTCCCACAATTGTGATATTACAGTGTTATTTATCCATTGGTCTTTAAGGTCCCCGAGTCTAAAAGATTGGCCATTCTTGTTCTAAAGATTAGGAATTCTACTGAAATTTTATCAGCTGTTCTAATAACAACCAACAACAACAATATTAGATTAATATAGCCAATATGCCATTATTCAAAACTTTGGGAGTTGGATATATTGTGTTTTGAATCTGAGCAAAGGGCGACTGGTGAAACCTTCTTAAACCAGCTGAGCCTTTTGGAAGAATTGGAGAGTGGCTGCATGATCCCAGGAAGAGATATATTTCAATTAAGGAGGTGCCAATATTGTGTCCACTTTCAAAGCTCCACTATATATTTTCTTTAGCTTCTTTGTGGATATACTGACTCGTCTCCACTTCAGATCATCTATTCAGCTTCAAATCTGAAGTGCAGCACATTCTCATTCACTGGATACCTCTCACAGACAGGAAAACGAATGCTAGTAAAATACTAAAGACAGGATGAATAGGGAGGGAATGAAAAACTAGAGAAGAAAGATGAATGGAGTAGCACAGGGATGTCAAACTCGCATTGTCATAGCGGCGTCACGTGATGTATTGCAACTTTTTCCCCCTTCGCTAAACCAGGCATGGGCGTGGCCAGTGTGTGACTCCTCCAGCCCGCAAGCCGCAAGTTTGACAGCCCTGGAG
This sequence comes from Diadophis punctatus similis, assembly GCA_023053685.1. NCBI lineage: Eukaryota > Metazoa > Chordata > Lepidosauria > Squamata > Dipsadidae > Diadophis > Diadophis punctatus. The sequence goes on along the minus strand of JALIGW010000007.1, from coordinate 26,314,597 downwards.
TAGCATATTCTGGAAAACACATGAGTGGCTTTCAGAAACCCTTAGCATGATTTCAGGTTCCCACTTGTAAATAAGAAAAACAAAATATCTTTGATTTCTTTTTATCTTCATTAAGAATCCTATCTTATCTCTTTATCTGATAGGTGCATTTTATGAAATGGTTCAGAGCTTCCCTCGAGTGGAGGAAAAAGTGCACATGGACTCCTACAGATATAGCCACAGATGGAAACGACATTCGGAATTGCTCAAATCAGTGGACACCAACAGAGCCAGCATAGGACAGGACTCCTCAGAACCTGGAGGTTTTACAGATCTACTTCCTGATGACACGCATGATAACACTACGCAAATTGAGGTAGTGGGCTATTCTCTCTTGATGTTGTTGACTTCAGATAGCTGCACAGTGAGCAATGATATAAAACCTCATTATCAACCCCTCACAGCTTTCCCATATAAGAAAGCTGTTTATCAGCCAGCAGTACAGGCATTTCAAAACATTATATACCAAAGCAGGGAGCTGGCCCAATCAGATGCTATCTTAAGGGTGCATAGACAGTAGGTAATGCAACACCAAGGGTATAGCTTTTCATTACAGCAATGTTCTCATCTCATCTGATTAAGTTAGTTCATTCCTGTGCCACACAAACTCTGTGCATACAAACATAAACAAAGATATATGGAGAAAAGGAGGGAGACTTTATCCATAAACCAAAGTCTTAATGCATTTTGTGAATTCTATTTTCTTTCTATATGCCCAGTGAATCAGAAAGAGCAGGTTAATGTTGCAAGTTACAAAAAACTCTGAGATGTACAATAATTTCTGTGCACCAACAAGCTTTTGCTCTCTTATATATCCACTTTGTTCTGGTGCTTTATCCTTTTCTGAAGGCTTAACTCTAAAATAAAGAATCTTACGAATATTTAAATTGCTTCCATTATACTTATTATACATCCATGGGTGTCAACTTTCATGTCTTAGGCATTCCAGAACAAATAGAACTTGAAGTAGAAATGTGTATGTGCATTATGCTCTTGTGCATGCACAAGTGTGTATTTATTCATAATAAATGTCTTTTTATAATAACCAGTATTTATCCTATAGATTTAAGCTCATCAGTAGTTCTGCAATGACATAATTAATTTCAGCTGCTCTCCTTTCTTATATTTAATGTTTCTATGAAATGAGATTCACGAGAATCAACTCCTTGGAATAATGCAACACAATGTAATATTATTTGGAAACTCTATGAAAAGATAATAATTTCACATTTCTGGTAACTTTTCTCCATTCCCTGGCTTCATTATCATGGTTTCCTTTCTTATTTTTTGTTCCCAGTCATTATTGGAATCTTATAAAGAATAGGAATTACATTACGTTTGCTTAATGAAATGTGAGAGTTTTTTTAAAAAGTTTCAAGAAAACACAATTATAATTTGTTCGTCATTGCAATTGCTGCTCTGTAGCACCTAATTAATTTCCTATCACCATGATGGTTTGGTTAATTCATACAGTTCCATGAACTGATTTCTGATTCCATTTGCAATACACAAAACTTTGCATTGTATTTTAACAAGCTATCTGTCAATTCTATACCTAAAACCATCTAGAGTAGTCAATTTAGAACCACATTTGAGACCAGAATGTATACTGCTAACAAGGTGGTTGTTAAATGAATTACTCCTCATTTTACAACAGTTGTCAAGTAAACCATGTAGTTGTTAAGAAACTCTTCCTTCATTGACTTTGCTTGTGAAAAACCAGTTGGGAAAGTTACAGATCAATACAGTAGGATGCTGCAACTGTTGTAAATACATGCCAGTTGTCAAGTGAATTTTGATCACATGACAGTGAGAATGCTGCAACAGTGCGATTCTGGCACTGATGATGTTACCTAGTTGGGTAATGAAACATCTGCAAGCAAACAGTCAGCCTCAGAGAGCACCAAGAACTCCAGAGTTCAGCTCTGAGCTACATACATTCTTCTTTTAAATAGTTGTCAATCCAAAGACTGAGATTACCTTGCTAGAAACTGGGCAGCATATAATTTATTATTGTTATATTCCCAAAAATGTGAAATCACATTTTATAATTTTTCAAGATGCTCCAATGACTCATTTTGGTAACTGTGTTATGTTCTTGTTTTTAATCAGTTTGTTGTTATTCTTACCCATTGATGAATATTAATAAGAAATTGGAAAACATATGAAGACATTGTTATGTAATAAGTAATTATATACATATATATACATACCACATTTTATATTGGCTTCTATGAAATATTAACATGTAGCTCTACTATCTTTCAGATCACAGGTTATATTTTAAATTTACCAATTTAATTTCCTCTCTCATTTGGCAAATTAAGACTAGGGGAAATTATCATTTGCAATTATTTTCTAATCTGAATTAGAAAATTAGTTTTGTATATGTTCAGTTTGGCATGCAGTCCAACTGTTCCCTAACATTAGATATACAATGATAGCAAATTGTGCCTCACCATGATCCATAAATGTAGGTAAGAACAAACAAATTCTGGATTCTGATGCTGTTCATATATAACCCCTTCATTCAAGATTCTACCTGAATATCCAATAGAAAATTTTGGGCTTTAAACCTCTCACATCTTTCTTCTTCTTGTTTTGAAAAGAAAGGAAACAAATTGCAAAGTTCTACTTTCATTTATATAAACAGAATCCAATGTAACATCAAAAGGCTGGAAAGCCTAGCTACTTTAAACATTAGTTAATACAATTAAATAAGGATTAAGATATGTAATAAGATATTTCTTATTATATCAGAATAATGTATATTTCAAGTCTTCCGTGTGCATTATTATATTAATGATTTATAACAGATTGATAAACTTGATTTTAAAAACCTCAGAAAAAAATAAAAATAAAAAATAAAAAATCCTTTAATGAAAGTAATGTATTGTTGTTTGAGAATCATATAGTTGTAGACAATATATGGAGCCTGTTTAATGAAATTGTTGATGTCACTTGGCTAGTTAACTGCAGACTGTGAGTTATAGTCCCAATTTAGGCATTAAGTCACCTGGATAACCTTTGGTCTGTCACTTACTCACAGCCATAGCACAGCCATAGCAAAAACAAGGTCAAGTGATTTTCAAAAATGTTCCCAAGAAAACTCCAGGCACACCTCCAAAGATAAAATATGAATAAATATGCATGAATACATTCGGATATACATAGAGCAGAATATAGAATTGCTCTTAAAAGAATAAGCTATGCAGGGGTGAAATCCACTTACCTTCTCTACCGGCTCGCAAATGTGTGTGTATCATCCGTACATGCGCAGAGCCTTCTGCGCATGCGCAGAACGTGAAAACTGTTCCAAAAAAGGAAGTCATGACGTTGGTGCAGGTGGGCGGGGCTTTGCACAGTCAGCCCTACCGACCCGTGCAAGCTGGTTAGAGCTGGCTGCATTTCACCCCTGAAGCTATGTAAGGAAGAAATAGTATTGTGTTTCTAATCTCCGGAGGGCAAATCTACTTTTTGTAGTTCCTGCCATTTTTATTTAGGTACTTAGGCATATCCCCGGAGGAGGGGCAATAGCAATAGCACTTAGACTTATATACTGCTTCACAATGCTTTACAGCCCTCTCTAAGCAGTTTACAGAGTCAGCATATTGCCCCCAACAATCTGGGTCCTCATTTTACCCACCTCGGAAGGCTGAGTCAACCTTGAGACTGGTGAGATTCGATCTGCCAAACTGCTGGCAGCCAGTGATCAGCAGAAGTAGCCTGCAGTACTGCATTCTATCCACTGCGCCACTGCAGCTCTGGGTTCAAAATAGTGGGTGCCATTTCCAAAAAGAGGTACAGTGTTTATCACCTGAGTTGTGCCGAAATGTTGATCCTGTTGCCCTATTTTCCCATGAAGTCTTCTGTATATTCTTTAGATTATAAATTCCTGAACACATATTTTTCAGGGGTTGTTTATTTTTTTAAAATGTACGGTAAAATACTTATACTGAAAGATTCATTCTGAATTGTGATATGAGGGATAGGCATTTATTAAAATATTTTACTTTATACTACATGAAGAACTGTTTCATATATTTTGAAAATTGAAAATTGTCTTGCAACATTGAAGATGAATTAAAATTACAAATAAGATCAATATAATCTGCCTATTTGTCTAAAATTACCCTTGCCAATGATGAAGTCCTCCAGATATTTAACTTCACTTTACAAAATTCTCCTTACCCCAATGACATTAGCAGATAATGCTGGCAGTTAAAGTATGTGCAGCGAAGAGTTCCAAGGTTATGGAAGGTTAGCCTGGGATATGCAGGATTATGGCAGATCATATTGGCATTCACAAATTATCCATTTTTGTTAAGGATAATTTCAAACATGAAAGCCCCCTGGAGTTATTAATAAAAAGAGCCAACCTGAGCAGATGCAAATTACTAGTTCCACTGAGAAGGAAATAGCTCTTTTTCTCTCTCTTCCCTTCCTACCCATCTATCAAGAGCAGACTTTGCAGTCAGAGTGTAACTTCAAGGCAATTAAGCTGTTGCACTTCTCATTTTAGAAATCAAGAATTGGAAGGAACAGATAGCAATCAGTGGTGGGAGAAAAAAAAATCTCCTCCTTGCCTTAAAATCTCAGAGTTAATTGCATATGGAAGCATTTTCTAGTCCCACCCTTTCCTTGCTCTTCAAAACTGCAAACAGCTGCAGATCACCTTCACAGTTCAATTCACAAAGTCAGTCAGTTATGCAATTTTATTTTATTTTAAATGAGATGTATAGTTGCTTCAAATTTTATCAACACAAGTTCCATTTAGATGGGAAAATGAAAATGCAACACAGGGCTATAATGAGCAAAAGTTGGTTTATTTTGTTTTTTAAAAACTAGAGTCTGCCACTAGCTGATGGACTTGCTGCTGAATATTGGTAACAATTGGCCCTAAGTATCAATAAAGCATTAGATTATGTACCTCTGCTGCAGTCTTTTCATATCTTCCCTACATGTATATACTACAAACATAAAGAGATGCAATGAATTATAACTGTCAGCTTATACCCAATTTTTCCATTTTAGTGTCAGTCTGAATAAAGCTTTTCTATTTTGCAAGGTGAATAGACAGGAAACTACCACTAATTATTGTATTAGGCCAGGACTGTAAAACTCCCAGATGCGTCACGCGCTGGCCACGCCCACACCCGGTTTAGTGAAGGGAGGAAAAAGCCCCTATATATCACGTGATGCCGCTGTGACAAAGTGAGTTTGACACCCCTGTTTTAAGGTAAGGCATCAAATGATGTTAATATCATATTTATTTTAAAAGAAATAACTTCCCTTTAAAAGAAAGTTTTAAAACTTTCACCAAAGTAACTAGTTTTGCTAGGCAGCAAGGGCAGAATGTAATCAACAAGTAGTTCATCTCAGTCCTCCAAAGAACTTGGCTGCATCCTCAGAATAAACAAAGTTCGTTTATTTTTATTTATTTGTCAACAAGTGCAAGGAAACAGGACACATGAAAAAATGGCACAAATAAATGGATATAAAGAAGCAAAACATAGCCATAACACATAAAATGGGTACATACAAATGGGTACAGTAGGACAGGGATGGTGGCATGCTGATGCGCTTATGCACGCCCCCTTAGGGACCTCTTAAGAAACTTGTAAGGTCCACGGTAGATAATTTAAGGTTAAAGGTATGGGAGTTAAGAGAAACTAACAACAGGGTCAGATAAAGTGTTCCAGACATTTACTACTCTATTCAGAAGTTGTATTTTCTGCAATCAAGATTAGAGCAGATTACATTTAGTTTGTATTTATTGATAGTCCTAGTGTTATTGTGGTTGAAATTAAAATAGTCGTTAACAGGTAGGACGTTAAGGTAAATGATCTTGTGTACTAAGCTTAGGTTGGAATGTAGATGGAGTAGTTCAAGGTTATCCAGGCCTAAAATTTCAAGTCTAATGGAATAAGGAATTTTATTGCAAGCAGAGGAGTTGAGTATTCTTCTTGTAAAATACCTTTGGACCCTCTCTAATGTATTAATGTCCGAAATACAGTGTGGGTTCCAGGCAGGTGAGCAGTATAAAGCTGCTTTGATCTCCAAAGAAAATAAACAAGTTCAAACTTTATGTCTAAATAAAAGGTGCTAATGAGTTGTTATGTCAAAAGCCAGATTATCTCTATTGAACCAGATGATCAGAATGACTGTCCCCATAGTAATCAGGAGTCTTCAAGTTCCATTGTTCTGAGGGCAGCCATTTTAATAAATATTTCTCTTGGGGAGTTACATGTTCCAGCAAATCTAAATTATGTTGAGTAGATCTGCAATTCACAATAGAAAATATTGTGGACCAAAGACCTATGAGCTCATTTAGTATCAAGGCTGTTCCTCAATTTTCATTATTTAATTTTAAATAAAAATTAGTATGGAAAATTTAATCTTTTAATTCTTGCTTATCCATGGAGCTGGGCAATGATCTTTTGAAAATTAATACTTTTTAGGGATTTAGTAGTTATAGAGCAGATGCAGCTGAGATTTTATGTTTTTCAGGACGGGGTGACAATAGGTGGAACTTTACTAGTTCCAACCTAGTTGACGGTAGAGTTTTCATGTTTCCTGACACAAAATGGTGAAAAAACAAAATCTAATGGTGCTGTCAACTTTGACTCTGTTACTTGCCCAATTTGTTGTAGAGCAATTTCCAGTGAACATGTCATTTGATATGAAGTGCAAAACATCTGGAAAACATCAGGTGGCCTCTTCATGCTGTTAGATCACCATGTTGGTGTTTTCAATTCACATCATATATTTATGAGAAATTACACACAAAGGCAATTCATTCAGTAATCACAAACCTAAGGGAAAGAAGGCATTTTCCTTATAAAGACTGATTGCTCAGTAATGAAATGATAAGAAAAGTGGAATATGTTCTTCAGTATAATATATTGATTCTTTGAAGAATAGAAGCAGCATAAATTAGACCATGTTTTAATTGAAAGCAAGCACTATTGATATTCCTGAGGCTGAAAAAAACAAATTAGTCCTTTTTTTCCTTGGGAAATTGTTATGTTATTGCTGAAGAATTCCTAATGTTGTATTAAACCATCTTTTCAGGCTATTCAAGAATTTATTCCAGAAAATTACCTTCCAATTAAACAGAAAATATAATCCATCCTATGCATAAGAGAATTCTCTGGGCTCAGGTGTGAGAAAGGTGTAAATGAGCATCGCTGGGTTGAAAGGACTGTGAGTGAACAAGAACAATTTTTGCCTTGTCAGAGAATTAAAAGAGGAGGTTATGTCTTACCCACAAAGAAATGTGAATTGTATTTTTTACCTACTATACCAGTGATGGCGAACCTATGGCACGGGTGCCACAGGTGGCACGCGGAGCCATATCTGCCGGCACGCGAGCCATTGCCCTAGCTCAGCTCCAGTGCGCATGTGCGTGCCTGCCGGCTGATTTTTGGCTCACGCGGAGGCTCTGGGAGGGTGATTTCGGCCTCCATAGGGCCTCCAGGGTGGCGGAGGAGGGTTTTAGCCCTCCTCAAGCTCCAAGAAAGCTGGGGAGGGCGAAAAACGGGCCTACCGGGCCCACTGGAAGTCAGAAAACGGGGGAGTGGGGGGGGTCGCGCAAGCATGTGCAGCGAGGTGGGGCAAGTGAGGGGCTTTGAATTATGGGTGTGGGCACGCACGCGCGTGCGATAGTGCGCACACACACTATTTCGGCACCCGAGGAAAAAAAGGTTCGCCATCACTGTACTATACCCTTCAGCTATTTGGGGACAGAGGAATTCAAATGTGTCTGTGCTATATGTATTTTCTTTTGTAAACAAAGATATGACACTTAAATTTATTCAATCATGCTACTAAATAAATACAGTTGGTGCTAAAACTACAATTCATCTGTGATCGTAATTTACATAAAGTGTTTTTGCAGTCCAGATTTTCCGTTTTACTTCTAGGCAGCTAATGCACTAATATATCTCTGTCTTGTGTTCCTATTGGCTTTATTTTCCTACTGAACATATAATTAAAATAGTATTGAAAAATATGCTTGGTTGGAAATCACGTCAGCTAGCCTTATTTAAACACCTCATTTTGGAGTAAAATAATAAAACAGCTTAGTAGGACTAATTTATAACACAAATAATTTTATTATGAAAAAAAATGGGAATCTTTGAGATTAATTAAACGATAACCTTCAAGGTTTAATGTTGTATGTTAATAGAGTATTCACTTTAGTAAAAATTGATATGGTGGTCTCAAAATCTGCATCAGCATTTTAATTCCTGTTCATATAAAAAATGGCTGCACCATTTTTTCAGGAGTTTTATTCAATAAGTAGCTGATCCAGGACAACTAAATAGGCAGGGGTAGAACATAATTTTGATTTTGTTTTAAATTAAATTTGAATTGTTTCAACAAGTAGTAACATCAGATTGAACTTTGAAGTTTTTGTGTAAAATTCTGAAATAAGAAACTTACCTTGGTTGATATATGGATAGGACATGGCAGAGATCTAGCTTAGACTGAAAAGTTATTTTAAAAAAGCAAAGCATAATGGCAAACCATTTATGGACTGTTGGCATGAAAACATTGTTGTGTATCTCTTAAGTCTTTGGAAATCCAACTCAACACACAAGCATCTTTACTTAATTTAAATTTAAATGAAATACATATTAATTAAAAACAGGTTCCCCTAGTGATTATTTCAAAAACTACCGCTAAGTGGAGACTAATTTTTCCAGAGGACCTTTAGGGTGTGATCATTCCCTTAGTATTTTATGTTTTTCTATCATGAATTGAATTGGTACAGTAAGTTTGGTTTGATTTCTTAAGAATTTGAGCCACTGAGCTAAGCCCTGAGGGTTGGATTTAACCCAAATAAAGATCTAATGTTTAATAGGTTTAAACTAACTCTTGCTTAGATGTGTTGTAAGAACACCACAATAATTTAATCTGGTCCTCAAAGAAAAGATTAAAAATGTTATAAAAACACATTGCTTATTACAAAAATTGCCTAGCTGGAAGTACAGATATGCCAAACTACCCTTGCCAAGCTCATCTGTCTGCCTTAAGGAAGGAGCTGATGATGTAATGAAGCCTGAAAATATTATCCTGGCCCAAGAGCTTAAAAAATTATAGGCATTCTATAAGAAAATAAATCATGACTTTTGACTCAGTTGATGTGATTGTTTGGAATAGTTCTTATCATTAAGAAATGCTTCCTGATATCCAATCAAAACTTTCTTCCTTGTCATTTAAGCACATTATTTATTCTCCTTCCTATTGGGATACTTCTTAAACATGAGAGTCCTCGTAATTGAAGACTGCTAATGTCTCCATAATCTTATATTCTACAGGTAGTCCTCAAATCATAAATGTAATGGAGCCTGACATTACATTCATAACCCGAGTATTAGTAGGAGTGAATCACGTGACTTAAACGTGATCACTCTCTGTTTTTGCTCACATTCACTAATTGAATGCATGGATCATTATTTGCATGATATATCTCAGGGTGGGAAGGACATGGGGGGCCTAGTGCTTTCCCCAATCACTGAGATATCTCATGCTTCCCCCCTCCCATCCTGCCTGATAGGGCCACTTACTATACCTTACGTAGATCTCTATGATCAATGGAGATGTATCCTCTCCAGCCTCTCTGCCATGGTTTCACCTGGAGCAAAGGCTTGCCGAAACCTACAGGGAAAGTGATTGATAGGCTCTAGTCCTTGTTACAAAAAGACCTTGCTGATGAGAATGGAGTCCTGGACAGTCGGGTGCATTTCTCCGGGCCTCCATTCTCATCGCCTCAAGCCCTTAGCTGACGAGAATGGAGGCCGAGATGGCCATATGTGTCCCTCCAGACCTCTGTTCTCATCGGCAAAGGACTCCTCAATGAGAACAGAAGCCTGAGAGATGCAAAGGGCTTAAGGAGGTCTTTGCTGATGAGAACGGAGAGCCGGACATCAGCAGAGGCCTTCTCAATGAGAATGGAGGCCCGAAGGCACACACGTGGCTGTCCTGACCTCCCTTCTCATTGGCAAAGGGCTTGAGGAGGCCTTTGCCGGTGAGAACAGAGGCCAGTAGGGACGCACACATCTATACCAGCCTCAGTTCTCAGCGACAAAGGTTTTTGCAAATATAGCAAAAGGTCTTGCAAATGGAGGAAAGGCTTTAGTGCTTCAGGCCTTCCCTAAATTTGCAAAGTCTTTTGCTGCAGATCTTGTCCAGACCGCCATTTTCAGAAAACAGAGGCCTAAGATACCATAAGATCAGACAAGATTACTAGTGCGAAATTTCACACTACTGATCTCACTTGGTCTTGCGGTACTTTAGGCCTCCATTTTCTGCAAGCACACCAAAGGCCTTGTTAAGATATTCATGAACTGGGAGAGCCATGTTAACAAGGTCAGCCAATGAATAGGCATAGCATCTAAGTCAGCCAATGAGAGTTAAACACTTCTGAATCTGTGCAAAGAATTGAAATTGAAACTTAAGCTTAAGGCTGGGCGTGGCTCAGTCCATTCTGTATTCTCTGAACTCTGCTGAAATAAAAATAACTGTTCTCTGCTGCCTGTAACTACATTGAAGAAGAACTCTGCTAATGGTATTGTAAATTCATCTGTTACTATGTTTATAAAGAAGTTAATGAATCCAGCTGAATCGGTTATCTGTGTGTGCTTCTGGTTTTGATTTTTGCAACAAACTCTAATAGGCCTGAAGCCCCGAACAGACAAAGAAACCAAAGGTTCCCTAGATCTTTGCAAGGTGAGTATCCACAGGCCTAGTGCCTATAGATACCTGGCTGGGGGTGGGGGAATAGTCAGGGTGAATTTTACAAAGCCTCTGCAGTCATTCGTAAGTGTGAACAACTGCCGTGGTGCTGCAACATTCATAATTTTGGGACTGGGTCATAACTACTGGAAGGAGGTTAAGGTGTAACTTCGAAAGGTTGCTAATGAACTGTTGTAACTCAAGAATTACCTGTATATGTAACTACTGAATATAACTTCAACATCTCTGAATTAAAATTATGATAGCATAATTTTACCCATGTTTGTCATCTTCTCTACTCGAATGCATTTTTCTTATAAGATTTAAAAATGTTTCAAATTGATGAGCAATTTTATGAAGCTGAAAATCAAGCATCATAAATGAAGCTGAGTCCTATTTTGTTTCTGAGCATAAATTCAAGATTCTGCTGTTTATCAATCAAAATTCTTTGTAGTTTCAGGGCCCACCCATAATCTGCTCCATTGCCAACCTTCCCATCATACACAATATTCTGGTCATGCTGCCCTCTTAAATAGTACCCACATCCAAAGGTATGGCAGAGTCAATCGTTTTCAGCTGTGGGTTTTTGTTTAGATACTATAATTCTACCTACTTCTAGTGTTTAGCCTTGGGTGGTGGGGAAGGGGAGAATTTTTTTATTTTGGTTGATTTATTAAATATTTGATCCACTCAGCTAAGTTCTAAGTGCTAGATTTAATACAAACCTAAGACCTAGTCTTACGTGGGGGTTCAACTAACTTCTGCTTAGATATGTCATAAGAACATCATAATAATTCAGTCTAGTACTTCAAGAAAAGATTAAGAATGTTATAGAAACACATCTGCCCGTTACAAAAATTGCCTGGCTGGAAGAATAGATGTGCCAAACTGCCCTTGCCAGCGAAGAGATAAATAGTTCAGTGTGTGAAATGCTCAGATATATTACTAAACTTTTTTCAAGTATGCTTTTCTAAATTGTTTTAATATTGTTGTGACTCGTCTGACAAGTAAATTACAAGCATTGAAACCTCTAGAGATTGCTGTATTAGAGTAGAAATTATTAACATTGAATTGTGAGGGTTTTTTTTAATAGTAAACAAAGATATGGGTAAAACACTAGTTGAAAGTACAAGAATGAAGAAAATGGGGTCTGAGCCATCTGCTTGTTCTTGCTTTATTGGAATTAGTAATATGAAGCGCTATTTAGAGTAATTTTGTTCATTTGTGGATTAGACAGTAAACCCCCGATTTTGGGAACTTTATAAAATCCAGTTTACAATGGATTTCCTTCATTATGAATTTATAAGAGGTTATGAACCTTATATTGTATTTTGATTACCTATTTTGATTATGCTATTATATTTGAAGTCTGTTATAGTAAATTGTTCAGTCATGAGAGTGAGGCTAAATTTGAGATTTCTTTTTCTCACATGCTGTAAGCATTTCAACTTTTCTTCTGATATCTTTTTTTAAAGTTTTTTCCCCAAGATACAAACATTCCATACTTAAACAGTGTGTAATCTGGATTCAAATATCTCTGTGCACCAATCTTATACATTTACATCATTCACTTTACTATAATTCTCTAATCTTAAAATTATAATACGTTAAACAATTAAACCTTATAATCCTATTCGTTTTTCCTTTTAACATGTTTTCTAGTAAAAATACCATAATAGTAACATTAATTATCCTCATCATTATAATACTGTTATCATCTTATTTATACTCTATCTAAACATTTTTTCTATTCTTTCATCTTCTCGTTTTATTTTCAGTTCCCTTTTTTACTCTAACCATTGATAAAATACATCCCATATCATATAATATTCAGTTTGTTCTTTCTCTTTAATTGCTAGTGTTAATCTGTTCATTTCTGCACATTTTAATATTTTCCTAATCACCTTCTCAGCGTTAAGAATTTCTTCACTTTTCCAATGTTGTGCAAATAAAATTCTAATTGCAGTTAAAACATGGATAAATAAATAAATATTTTCTTTATTATAACTTTCAGATAATATCCCCAGCAAAAATATTTCTGGTTTTAGATCAATACGTTGTTTTGTCATCTTTTCTGACCATGTCCTTATTTTTGTCCAATTTTTTTTGCTTCTACACATGTCCACCACATATGAAAGTAAGATCCAGGTAACTGGTGGCACTTCCAACATTTAGCTGACTTATCTTTAAACATCTTTGCCAACCTCGCCAGTGCAAGGTGCCATTTATAAAACATCTTATACAAGTTCTCTTTATATGCAGTCGACATTGTTAATTTATAATTCCTATCCCACAGTTTCTGCCACTTATGTAATTCTATTGCGTAGCCAAAATTTTTCACCCATGCTATCATTGTCTCCTTTACTTGTCCCTCTTTCAACTTTATACTCAACAAGTAGCTATATCAATCTTTATCAATCTTTCTTCTGTTCCTGTTAATATTTTATGTAATTCTTTTAGTTCTTTATAAAAACCATGTAATTTAGCATCTTTCTTATATATAGAATGTATCTGCACTTGTGAATACCATGTTATATCGATCCCTTGCTCACTCATTTCTTGTTTAGTTTTGAGTTCCCCCTTTTCATTCAAAATATCTTTATATCTAACAATATTTCCCATATTAATAATGTTTGGGTGAATCAATGCTTTGTTGAAAGCCAAACTGGTATCCTCAAATAATGTTGTTCTTTATTTTTTTCCCATTCTAGTATTAATGCATTCCTTATATAATGTCTTTGAAAGTATCCGTATATCAGTGAAATCTACTTACCTTTCCTACCGGTTTGGAAGTGCACTTTTTTTACCCTGCTCTGCTCGTGCACGTGCTTTTTTACCCTCTGCGCATGCGCAGAAGGCTTTGCGCATGCATAGAGGGTTAAAAAAAGAAAATGGCAGTGTCTAGGTGGGTGGCGGAGCCTTGCAGTGACGCAAGGGAGAGACTCTGCGAAAGGCATGCTTCGGCGGGGCCAGGACAGGCGGCTGCCCAGAGAGAGCCACCCCCTTTGCCCCGAATGCTACAGGTAGACGGGAGAGACTCTGCAAAAGGCGTGCGCGACTTCAGCGGGGCCGGGACAGGCGGCTGCCCAGAGAGAGCCACCCCTTTCGCCCCAAACGCTACAGGTAGACGGGGGAGATTCTGCAAAGGGGATGGCTCTCCGGGCAGCCACCTGTCCCGCCCCCGCCGAAGTCGTGTACGCCTTTTGCAGAGTCTCTCCCGTCTACCTGTAGCATTCGGGGCAAAGGGGGTGGCTCTCTCTGGGCAGCCGCCTGTCCTGGCCCCGCCGAAGTCACGCATGCCTGTCGCAATGGGGCTCGAAAAGCTCCCAGAGGCAACACGCGAAGCGAGCAGAGACCTCGCCCGGATCTGGAGATTTCACCCGGATGTCGCCGTTTGGGTTCTTTTACCCTCTGCGCATGCACAGAACGCTTTGCACATGCGCAGAGTGTAAAAGAACCCAAATGGCGGCAGCAGGGTGGGTCGCGGTGGGGGTGCGGGGGCGGGTTGCAGGTCACGGCATTAGGAAGGTTGGGAACCGCTGCTCTATAACAATCTTCCCAACTTGTATGTGATGTTGTAAAGTAGATAAAATATCTTCTCTCACCCCAATTTTTTTTTCTAATCCATCAGTGAGTTTTAAATTTTTAATTAAAAAGAATCCTCTCCATTTGCTCAATGCAGATCTTCAGAATTGAAAAAAAAAATGGATTTGATCATATTTACAACTCTTTGCTATGGGAAAGATCTCTAGCTATTTAACTTAAATTAAGCAGATTAATTATACGGGGGGGCGTATTCTGAAAGTTAAGAAACTTGCATTTTATCTAAATAAGTAGTCCTTACTTTATCAACTGTGCATCAACTACTGCTTCCTTTGAAATGAGTCATTCGCCATTTCTTTTGTGTGTCCTGATAAGTCTGTGGCACACCATATTAGCTATTCAAGCAATTCATGCATTGTGAAGGCAAATTTCCCCATGTTAGCCTGTTAATCAGCGGAAAGGGCTATTAACAATCAGGATTTCTGTACAGCTTTTCAGCCTGCTTCAGAGATTAGTGGCAGGCTTCTGTTTTACTAAGGGTCATGTGAGACTTTAGCTGTTTGCTCCTTACATTTATTTATAGAACCTCTAGTTCTCAAAGCTTGGCACTTCTATAGGAATGATGAAAATATAGAATAATTCAACAAATTATTTCAATAATTCCACCTCTGATTCTTTTCAACCCATTAAATCACCATCTTATTTATAAAATAATATCTTATCTGCAGGCCCTTATTGTATACTCAGGTCAATTTTTAAAAAATCTGAATAGTTTTCCTGAGATCTTAAATCCTGTTTGGAATGCAACAGGGAATTGGCCTTGTATTTTTGTGGTGTTAAGAACCAAATCTCATTTAACAGAAGCTTCTCTTTATGCTAGCATAGTAAGCAATGCAGTATTTATCTTAATTGGGCTTAATCTAAGAAGCCAGGATTAGCTCTGCTTTTCTCTTTAAGAAGTGTGACTAGGCACTTTAATTATTGTCTTTACTTTTATGTTTAGTCTCCCAAAGACTTAGAACATCAGAGTTGTGTGCACAATTATTATTTACCTGTGAAAAGAACACAATTGATGGCACAGCTGACATGTAACAAGCAAGGTTCCTACTCAACCTTGCTTTTTGAAGCTATATAAAGACCAATTAGTAGCCTGCTCATTGGGCGGATTACTTTTGCCTGCATTTTATCCATAGTAAAGTAACACGCTGTGTCTTCTTCCACAGATTAAAATCACGATCATTGTGAACCTTTTAGGAATGCTTTGATAATGCACTGAATGTTTCTAATATGAAAATATTACCAAAGACATGTATTTGTTTATTTGTTTTTTGTTCATTTATTCATTTCAGTAGCCACCCATTTCAATCAGTGACTCTAGGTATAATATTACAGCAATAAAAATATTTAAAAGAATATAATATAATAATAATATATAATATATATTATATATTATTATTGTATTATATTCTTTATAAAACATCCAGCAGCTGAAATAGTTAATCAACTAACAGTAAACCCAAGAATCAGGGGCCTTAAGTGACCCAAAGGTGTTTTTACAAGAGATAACTGGATTTTCTTGATTTTTTTCCCTTGAAAACGTTTCACTTCTCATTCAAGAAGCTTCTTCAATTCTGGCTGAATGGTGGCAAAAGGAGGGATTTCTATTCCTTAGCAGTTATCTAAGTCATTAGCACTCTGAAGGTCAGTTGTTAGATCTATGAGAGTCGTTGAGGCTCAGGAGCTAACGACTGACCTTCAGAGTGCTAACAACCAGATAACTGTTACGGAATATAAATCCTTCCGTTCTCCACTATTCAACCAGAAGCTTCTTGGATAAGAACCAAAACATTTTTAAGAAAAAAACCAAGAAAGTCCAGTTGCCTTTTGAAAAAGCATCTTTGGGAAACCATGACCTGGATGATTGAGAATCTTCATTAGATATTCAGTGACCCAGGTTCAGAACAACCAACTTTTTAAAACCTTGCCAAAGGCCATCAGGTTGGGGTTTGGGATCATAATTCTATGAATTTGATTTATAAAATCAAATCAAATTCTTTTATATGGAGAGTAAACTAAATATTTTACCATGTTTGATGGTTATATAAGAAAGCCAAAAATTTTAGAAAAGTAGAAAAATTCAATACTGCCACAATGGAAGAATGGCTGGGGAAGATAATGGAATTTACAGAGATATCTAAATTAACTTCTTTGATTAGAAGAAAAAACAGTATCTATTTTTATGGATGATTGGGAACAGTTTTGTTCCATGAAACAGAAGAAATGCACTTATGATTTGTGGTTTTGATGATTAGAAAAAAGAAAGCTTCTTTTGTTTGCAATTATAGAATAAGAATTAATACTTATACTTGCTACAGAAGGAATTGGAAACTTCTTTCTATTCTTTTTGTTCTTTTTCTGCACTTTTTGTTTATTTTTTCTTTCTTGTATCCTTTTACTATTTTTAGTTTGTGCTAGTTTTTATATTTTTTGTAATTTTTAAAATAAAATGTATTAAAAACAATAATTAGAGACTAAATGAAATGTTGCTACAGAAAGAAGCAATATTGTAAAAAGAAATTAACATATATTTTAAATATATATTTTATAATTTAAGCAAAGGCACTGATTTAATAATAGTTTGGGATTATTTGTTATATGTTATTTTATACAATGAGTGCAGCAGGGGTGGGGTCTAACTTACCTCGCCACCGGTTTGCTTCCTCCCACGCCATATGGCCATACCTCGTGGGCATGCGCATATACGCAGTGCCGAAAATTCCAAAAAAATTTCCCCCCCAAAAAAAGCTGAAAACAAGATGGTGGCGCATACGCAATGCTTGGCTTCTGCGCTTGGCTTCTGCGCATCCGCAGAAGAAAAAAAATCTGCAAAAAATTTCAAATAAAAAATAAAAAAAATCAAAAAAAAAGATGGCGGCATCCACAGACTGGCACCGACCGAACCGGCTCCGTGATGTTACCGAGACATCACCAGCAGTTTGCTACCGGTTCTATAGAACCCAACTCTGGAATGCAGTGAACTTAAAAAGAAGAGTCAGGAGACTGTAGAAAGTTAGCACCCATCCCGTCCTAGAAAAAATGAAATATCCTAGGAAATATTCAAAAAGGAAAGAATATGTTTCCCTGAATGAGGGAAGGAGAAATGTTTAAATACAAAGCAGCTTCCTGCAGCTCCCTGCCCCCACCCTTTGCCAATGGGCCATTAAGGACTGGGCCCAGCTCACACATTCCTCTCACCTAGCCTGGAATTCTTCTGCATAACAAAGAACCATAATAGGAATCCCAAAGCCTTTTCATTATACCACATGGGACCTGGGAAGATTACATCAGTCAAGCCTAGGACTTGGGACAGCCCACAAGAGTTGCCCCAGCATGCCCCTGGGGTCTGACAGCCAATGGAATACATTTCTATATAGGAACAGGAAACAGTTAGGGAGGGGCCCAAGAGAGAGTATAAAGCAAGGAACTCAGCATCTCTTCTTCCCTTTTTCCTCTTCACCCACACCTGGAAGCATGTAATCTACCTTTTCTGTACAGGGGCTACTGCCATGTGCTCCTGTCCACCATATTAAACCTTCTTTCCAAGCAACTTTCATGAATCCAGTGTCTTTTTCCCCACTTGGAACTGAACCCAGAAGGATATTCCTTACAACAAGACAATGCAAGTTATTTTACCAAAAGTAAACAAAAAAGAAGAAGAATTAAAGAATTTCCAGAGACATATTTATCAACAAATTGAGCTTTACAATGATAATTATCTGTGTTATCAATAAGTTAAATGAAAATAAAAATCAATTATGTAAAGCAAAATCAACCCGAGTTTGGAAATAAGCCAGGAAAGTGACTAGCATCTAAATTATGAAAAGGGAAAGAAAAGAAAATGAATTTGAAATTATAAGAGGGAGATATGTGTTAAAGATTAATACAGCCATACAAAAAACATTCCATCAATATTATTCTAATTTGTATAAAAATAATATGTCTCTACAGAAAATAGATGAATAACTAAAGAAACAAAATTTACTGCGAATTACAAATGGAACAGGGAGAAACGTATAACAATAAGGGAAATTTCTGAAGCTATTCAAAAAAGAAGAAGATTAAACTAGAAAAGTGCCTCGATCAAATGGATTAGCAGATTCTTGTTAGAAATATTTTGGGGGTGAACTTTTACAACCTTTACAAAGTGCAATAAACTCTATCCTAGAGGGGAGAAAAATGCCAGAGTTAGAAAGAGACCAATATAGCAATAATACAAGAACAATATTTCATTTAATAAGAAACTATAGGCAGATATCAAAGAATAGCAACAAATAGTTCACAACTATTCTTGATGAGAAACTGCAAATAATTTTGCAAATAATTTTGTAACAATTTATTCATGAAGATCAGTATGAGTTTTTAGTAACAGACAGTTAAATGTTATAAATGAGTTAGTCATTTTGGAATAATATGGAGCAACATAATAACAAGCTGCATTTTTAGATGCAAAAAAGGAGTTTGACAATTTGTATGGGGTTTCGTACTTAAGGGTTTGAGTAAAATATAAATTTTGTAGAGAACTTTATAAAACAGGTAATATTTTATACATACAGTACTTCACAGAAAGCACAAATAGAGATGAAATAAAACCACATGAAATACACAAAGAGATGTTCACTATCTATCTCTCTTATTTTGGTTCTTGAAATACTAAATAGAGATATAACACAAGATAAGAGGATTGTGGGAGTAAAGATTAAACAAGAAAAGTTAAGGGGTTTTACTAATGACTTGGTGTTGGTTCTGGAAGATCCCTCAAAGAAAATTAAAATATTAATGGACAAATTGAAAGAATTTGATACATTAGGGATTTTCAAGATTTCAAGATTAATAAATGGAATACAAAGATTTCAACAAAAAAATGTAAAAGTAGAAGATCAAACAGATACGGAAGATGCTGAGATGGCTCAATTGATTTATTTGATCAGAGAAAAGAAAATATGCTTATTGCTGACTGGAAATCCCTTTTAGACTTTTTGCACAAAACTGAAAAATAAGCTTTTTATAGTTTTGATCATTGACCAGGATAGATTATATAAAGAAGAGTTAACGTTTTAACTATTAAAGAGGTAAATTGTACCCTGAACTGCTGTAAAGATCAGAAGCTATTTCCTTGTATATTTTTTCTTTTCTATTTTTTTGCATTCTTTTTCATTTCTTTTAGCTTTCTTTTAGCTTTCTCTGTGGTTTCTTTTTCTTACTTTATATTAATTTGCATTTGATTCTATCTTTTAAATTTTTGATTTTCTAGAATTAGAATGTTATATATTTTATGTTGTGCCATAGATCTTTGATTTGAATACTTGTGTTGTATTTAATTTGTGCATCACAAAGATTATCATGATTGCGTGGCGGCAGGAGAGAGATATAGGCATCAGATGCTTACGATTTTTTCATAATTGGTTCATGCATATAAAATAAACTCAGCTGAGAAAGTCAAGCTCTAGGCAAATTGAAAATATAGTTCAGCTCAAGAAATTGAATAGATATTACCGGTAATAACTAAATGGTGAATGAGAATGTGCCCCAAGAAAGCACTGAAGTTTTACCTCTTTCCTTTTTTTTCCTTTCTTATTTCAGATGTGGGAAATGTACATGATGGAAAATCTAAACAATGAGGAGATGCATCTAATTTGCACATTTGATCTCAGTATTGTAACTTTTTCCTAAATTGCTGGTCAATCTAATGATAGCTGAAATAATTCAGTAGAAAAAGGAATATTAATGCCAGATTCTGTAATTTTTCAAATGAATTTTTAAAGAATTAATCTGCAGCTTGTACATGTGGATTGTAGTCAATAGTAAATATTTTCAGAAGAAAAAGTGCTGCTTCCTACATGAACAAAATTTTTCTTATTAACATTTCCAAGTTTTGTGGTTTTCTATTAGTAGCTATGAAGGAAATAATATTAACCTGAAGATTTCTATGCAAAAAAAAAACCCCTCCCAAGCCATGCAGATCTACAAAGTCATTTATGAATTACCATTGAAAAGGAAATAAATCACCCAAAAGAGACTGTATATATGCATTTAGTGTCCTTATGTTAATATCAATCTGAAAATGGCTCCTGCTGGGCGGGATTCTCAGTTCCGGTTCCGCACGATGAGACAGTGGGAAAGATATCCCTGAAAATAAGATCTAATTTCTCTTTTGGAGGCAAAAAAAATAAGACCTGGTCTTATTTTCGGGGACACACGTAATTAATCTACACATTGGTTTGTGGAAATAAAATTGTGCGAAGATATAATATTTGTCAAAATTCCTCATTGCCTGATTTGAATATTTTTCTATTTTTAAAGTCTTATTATTTATGACAATTTTTAGTGCACATATGATCATGAAAGGATTGTAACATTTTGAACCATGAATGTTGGGCATCCATGATGAAGGTGTTTGTTTGGATTTAATTACATGATACAAATTAAATCATTGTATTAGCTGCAATTTAATTATGCTTTGAGTCTCACTGATAATGAAAAAACGTATCATAATGTTTGAATGCTATGCTAAAGGTTATATACTTGGATGGATCTGAAATGGATTTTTTCAACCTAATATTTTTCAGACACGTTTGAATTATAGCTCCATTTCATTCTTCGGAGATAGTAAGGTGACTCCTTTCACCATGACTTGCCCAATTTTTGTCTTTGATGTACTGCATGTTTTCCCTTAATAGCATCAGTTAAAAATACTGTATATTGTTCCCTTGCACATAAGTAATGGAAAATCTAGTCCAGTGATGGCGAACCTAGGGCACGCGTGCCACAGGTGGCACGCGGAGCCATATCTGCCGGCACGCGAGCCGTTGCCCTACCTCAGCTCCAGCGTGCATGTGCACTCTGGCCATCTAATTTTCGGCTTGCACAGAGACTCTGGGAGGGTGTTTTCGGCTTCCGGCGGGCGGGGGAGGGCGTTTTCACCCTCCCCAAGCTCCAGAGAAGCCTCTGGTGCCTGGGGAGGATGAAAAACGGGCCTACTAGGCCCACCAGAAGTTGGGAAACGGGCCGTTTCTGGCCTCCGGAGGGCCTCCAGGGTGGTGGGGGAGGCCATTTTCACCCTTCCCAGGGATTGAATTATGGGTGTGGGCACTCGCGCATGCGCGATAGCGCGCGAGCACGCTCTTTCAGCACCCGAGGAAAAAAAGGTTCACCATCACTGATCTAGTCTATTGAATTGGCTATAATCACACAAAATATTACGCCATTGAATATACCCCAATCCAGGTTGAAACTAGCCAAAGCTAGATTTTGTGCAATTGGAGTGCTTGATTTGTAACCAGAGGTGGTTCCTGCCAGTTCAGACTGGTTCTATAGAACCATTAGTAACTTGGTGGCCTAGGTTGCTGGAACCGGCAGCGACCCAGGCCTGCCACGCCCCCAAGCCAGTTCTGTCGGCGGCGCCATAGGAGGTGCCATCTTGTTTTTTGCTTCTGCGCATACACAGAAGCTTTTTTTTAGTACTGCACATGCATGCAGTGCACAACGTGCGCATGCCCACGCAGCGCGTACCTGAGTGAACCAGCAGTAGAAGAATCTGGAACCCACCCCTGTTTGTAACTAATACAGTTGAGAACCAGTGTGGTCTAGTGATTAAGGCATTTAGCTAGAAACCAGGAAATTGTGAGTTGAAGTAGCATTTTAGGCATAAAAGCCAGCTGGATAAGTTTGAGCCAGTAAATATTTCTTCAGCTCACTTTACCTCACAGGGGTGTTGTTATGGGAAAAATAGAAGAAAAGGGCTATTATATTCATCACATTAAGTTATTTATTAAAATAATAAAAACAGGATGTAAATATATAAATACATATGTTATATAAACACTGCCACTGGATCTGCTCTTCTGTTTTCTATAAAGCAGGGGTGAAATGCTCCCAGTTCGCTTTTACCTGTCTGTCGTCGGTGAGCTGATCGCACAGGTAGCGCTGCATTCCGCCCACCCGCCGCGATACTTCCATTTGAGTTCTTTTACCCTCTGCACATGCACAAAGCGTTCTGTGCATGCGCAGAGGGTAAAAGAACTCAAATGGCGGTGTCCCGGCAGGTGGGTGGAGCGCAATGATACCTGCGCAATCGGCTCACTGACGACAGACAGGTAAAAGCGAACCGGGAGCATTTCACCCCTGTTATAAAGTCTAACATATTGATATGGAATAGGTAGCAGAATGGATAGTGCTTATAGACCATAACTCAGCTGTGAATGCATGTAAATATTTAGAAAACTCCATGCTTCTGTTATTTTGAGTTGGTTATTAGATTCAAAATGATAAGAAATTTAATTCAAGTGAAAAAAGTTAAGATTTTTTTTAAAAAAATAGAAATCTACATTTTAGTTTTCATAATTTTAGAAATCTACATTAAGTTTTCATATTGTCTCTGTGCATTCATCTGTGCATGTCAGATAAGAAGCTTTGGACATCATAAGCTATCAGAGTTGTTTACAGGTTTTACTACAACATAAGAGCAGATGCCAAATCTTCTGCCCCTGCCCTTTAGCTGTTTGTCTCTTTCTGTTGTGACTGCTAATAGTTTAGCTATCTTCAAAGAGGACACTTCCCAGGGTTCTAATTGGCTAACACCTTATACAGTGTCATTTTCCAACAGCATTGTATTGTTCTGAACATCTTTAATAATGTACATAGCTGCTC
The DNA here is from genome assembly GCA_023053685.1 of Diadophis punctatus similis. Taxonomy (NCBI): domain Eukaryota; kingdom Metazoa; phylum Chordata; class Lepidosauria; order Squamata; family Dipsadidae; genus Diadophis; species Diadophis punctatus. Next base: position 26,291,566 of record JALIGW010000007.1, on the reverse strand, counting down.
TAAGTATTGCACGTCAGAGAGATGTTTTACAATAGAGTTTCACTTATAATAAATCTATCAGTTCTATATGTCCCAAACTGATACTGTATGTAGTTTAGACCACAATTACTCACTGAATTTTATATTTCACTACAATTACCGTACCAGTGCTTGAATGCTGCACTACAGTTTAGACATAAGGGGGGGGGGGACCCAAGATCCTTTTGGAGAAGAAGGAATATTGCAAAGCATTCTGGACTGAAATGGGTCAGGATAATAGTTGGTCAGTTTGAGTAGATAGGATTACACCAAGCAAAGTCTTCATTGAAGTGCTGTCACTGCAGTCTAATGCTTGATTGACCCCCCAAGTCCCAAAACAAAGCAGTAGGGAGAGGACAGAAACAATCTGTTTGGTCCTCTAGGCCAGTGTTTCCCAACCTTGGCAACTTGAAGATGTCTGGATTTCAACTCCCAGAATTCCCCAGCCAGCGAACGCTGGCTGGGGAATTCTGGGAGTTTAAGTCCAGACATCTTCAAGTTGCCAAGGTTGGGAAACACTGCTCTAGGCTTATTGCAAAAAAGGGTAATAATTTTATGAAGCCAAACAGAATTTGCACATTCTAAAAACAACAACAGACAGATTAAAATCAGAAAGTAACATAATATGAATCATGATAAAAACTAAAACCAGGAACATAGATAAAGTAGGACATTTGTTTCTGATTACTATCATACATGAATAAAATATGAACACAAATCTTACTTAGAAGTTAAAAATCTAAACTGTTAGCCTCCTACTTGCACATAGTTTGAAATGCACCAGTTCAACAATTTTGCAGATTATTCATAATTCCCTAGAAGTGAAAATGCCAGAGTGGAAAGTAGATCATTGTCCTCTGACTTTAGACTTTTTGTACAGCTGTAAAAACAATGCTATTCCAATAGACATTTAGATACCAGTGGTGGTTGGACTGACTTTTTTGTTTTGGTTGGATTTTAACTTGGGTTATATTTTTAAGCTATTTTTAATTGGAAATGTTTTAATTCTTAAGAATGTTTTAATGTATTGTAAACCACCTGGGTAAGGAAGTTATTACTCTGCAGATGTGGAAATTCAACTCCTACCACCAACAAACATCAAGTGTGTCTGTCTATGCTGGCTCACACATAGACAGATGTAAGTTCTCCATTCTTATCCTAAAACACTATTTGGCAATGGGGGAAAGTCTAGGAAAAAGAAACATTTTACTCTTTTATTTCACATTATTATATATTGTATGCATCCATCATTTAGGTGATAAATGATGTAGTACAGATTATGTAAACAGACAAAACCTGAAACATTGCTGTTTAAGGGTATTGCTCAGCAATTTTCTTATGGAAGTTACATCAGCCTCTGATTTCTTCTTAACCATGTAGTGATTGATTTTTAGAAGAATAGGGTTAGAAGAAACCTTGAAGGTCTTCTAGTCCAATCCCCTGCCCACGGTGGGAGATCCTATATCAGTGATGGCGAACCTATGGCACGCGTGCCACAAGTGGCACGCGGAGCCATATCTGCCGGTACATGAACCGTTGCCCTAGCTCAGCTGCAGCATGCATGTACATGCCAGCCAGCTGATTTTCGGCTTGTGTAGAGGCTCTGGGAGGGCGCTTTCAACCTCCGAGGGCCTCCAGAGTGGGCGAGTGAGGGAGTTTCCGCCCTTCCCAGGCTCTAAAAAAGCCTCTGGAGCCTGGGGACGGCAAAAAACGGGCCTACGGGGCCACTGGAAGTTAGGAAACAGGGGAGCAGGGGGGATCATGCACACATGCACGGTGAGCAGGCCAGCATTGAATTATGGATGTGGCCACTCGAGCGTGTGCAATAGCGCACGCACGTGCGCTTTCGGCACCCGAGGGAAAAAAGGTTCGCCATCACTGTCCTATATCATTCCAGACTTTTTCTGGGACTTGATGGGATGGATACACAGGATCATAGAAAGAATAACTGAATAACAGAACAGAATAATAGAGCTGGAAGTGACCCCAGAAGTCCTCTAGTCCAATTCTCCAACCAAGCAGAAGACCCTATACAATTTCAGACAAACTGCTTTCCAATCTCTTCTTAAAAATTCTGAGTGATGGAGCACCCACAACTTTGGGAGCCGTTCCTCTAGTTAATTATTCTCGCTGTCAGGAAATTTCTCCTCAGTTCTAGGTTGCTTCTCTTCTTGATTAGTTTCTAGCTATTGCTTCTTGTCCTGCCTTTAAGTGATTTGGAGAATAGGTTGACTCCCTTCTTCATGACATCCCTTCAAATATTGGAACACTGCTATCATGTCACCTCTAATCCTTCTTTTCCCTAAACTAGACATGATTAATTCTTGCAACCATTCTTCATATGTTTTAGCCTCCAGTTCCCTAATCATCTGTGTTGCTCTTCTCTGAACTCTTTCTAGATTCTCAACATCTTTTTTATATTATGGCGGCCAAAACTGGATTTCAAGTGTGGTCTTACCAAGACATTATAAAATGGTACTAACACTTCATGTGATCTTGAGTCTATCTTCTGTTAATGCAGCCTAGGACTGCATTGGCTTTTGGGGCAGCTGCAGCAAACTGCTGGCTCATAATTAAGTGGTTGTCCACCAGGACTCCTAGATCCCTCTCACAGTTACTGCTATCAAGTTGTTTTTTAGTTGTTATTTCAGTGGTTTTATCCTCAGACCAATAGCTTATTTACTAGCTCCATGTTTAGTGAACTGAAACTCATTTTAAAACTGAGCAATTATTCCCTGATGATTTCAATCTTCCAAGTTATATGGCAGATTTATTTTACTTTACTTTACTTTACTTTGTTAACTTGCTGATTTCCTAGGCTAGATTTTATTTTTAAAAGTTGTCTCTAATAATCACAGAAAGATACAGAATAAAGGCCAACCATGAAAAGACAGGGAGAGTTAATGGACTAACATATGGATTTTAAGGGACAGCTAAAGCACATCAGAATGGGATTACTTATATAGAAGACATGTTATTCTACAAAAGAGAAGGTCCACTGCAAGAAGGCTACCTTTTTGTCACTGCCAAATGATAATCTATAGGTTATGGCACAGAGAGCAATACTTCCTTGAAGAACATAGGTGCTCAGGAGGTTAATGTTGCTGAAGGCATTCTTTAGGAAATGGTTCTGAATGGTTAATACCACTCTTGGATGAGTAGTTCCCAGCTTTAAGGATTAAATAATTACTTACTCTAGAATATCTTGCATTGCCTGCGAAGGAACAAGAAACTTGGAAATATATCATTGAATCTTTCTTTATTATTAGAGGGCAATAGTGGCCCTATTAGTAGAGAATCTAAAATGTTGTAGAATACTTTTGAAAATAAGACAAAACAAACCAGTTTCACATGCTCAAATCAACAGTTCCCAAATATATTTGAGAGCTCAGTGTGGTCCATCATCTTTTTACAATCCTTCACATCTTGCTTCAAATGCAGCCTGGAGATGCTGCAACAGTCATAAGTGTAAAAAACTATCACAAGTCACTTTTTCAGGCTGTTGTAACTTTGAACAGTCACTAAACAAACTTTTGTAACTTGAGGACTACCTGTGCTGTATCTCTCTTACTTGAACATGATTGATTTGATATTTTATTTCTAGCATCAAAATGCAAGTTGCCTCTTAAGAATTCTCAGAATTTTAATAACAAAACCAAACATTTTATTAAGCATTGTTTATGTTACTATCATATGCCAAGATTTGGGGAAGAACATAAATAAAATTCTGCCTCTATCTCAAAGAGAAATTAAAGAAACATTCATTGTATTGTTAATAATTTTATCTATTTTTAATGCATACTATTCACATTAAATGAAATTACATGCTTTGTATAGGCTACTTTTGGAATTATCTGTTTAGGTTCTTCATCTTAACAGGGCAGGAGTGAAAAAGTCATATCTCAAAAAAATAATGTAGAATAAATTCATATTATGACTATACCACTGGCAGATTCCGCTTGCTATGCATCCTAATACATGGTATGGTTGAGTTCAACTTCCAATATTAGTGATAATCACCTGGAAGTGTAAAAGTCAAAACTAGAGCAACCATAAATAAGAAAAATTATCTCTTTTTCGTCTGCAGCAACTGCTTCCTCAATATCTTAGTACTATGCCAAATCCTGCTCTTATTTTTGCAGAGATAGAGAGAGAGAGAGAGAGAGAGAGAGAGAGAGAGAGAGAGAGAGAGAGAGAGAGAGAGAGAGAGAGAGAGAGAGATGATAAATGATTGATAGATGATGATGATAGATAGATAGACAGGCAGACAGACAGGCAGACAGACGAATTATGATTATCTTGACAAGTTGCCAAGAGAACTTTAAATATTTGTATTTTTATTACTATCTCTCTTACAATTAAACTATATTGTCTGCATTGTATTTAGCACAGAATTTCCGTGCACTGTCTGATCATATTGCTTCTTTGCATTATGACCAGATCGTGCTGTATGGTGATAGCATTATTCCGAGAAAGATTGCAAGAAAAGAAATTTGGAGATAAATCCCACGATCATTATGAGAAACTTATTCAGTTCGCTGTCTTCCACAAAACTCTTCAAATAGCATCAGAATGATATATTTAAAGGGTGAAACAATTGCTTCTCAAAAAGCAGATGCTAAAGTTTCATTGAGGTCACATTGTGTCAAAATGTGTATTAGTTGGATTTTGTACTGCAATTGATTCCTATAAAATTTTCAAAAATCTCATTACCAAACCACATTTGGGAATGGAAAATAATATGGATAGAGCTTAGTAATTTTTACAGTCAGGCATCAAGTTGAAGAAGTTTGCACTATCATTTCTGTAATATAGTGGTTGGTTGCTTTTCTTTGCTGGAACTTTTGGTAAATTTTCAAACAAGATGAAGAAATTTGAGCAATTGATGACATCAGTCCAAAATCTGCATTACATACTTTTTCTGGTCACCATAATGGAAATTACATTTTATAATAGATTTTAAAATATAAGTTGGTATTTCTTTTGCTAAAATTAAATTGTTACATCTTATGAGCCGTTACAGATCTATAAACAGTTTATGTTTTCACATACATTTTCCTCCAGGAGTAGTATTTGTGTTAAACCATAAAAATGTTTGGTTTTAAACAGAAAAAGAGATACTTAAAAATCTATTACTAGAAATTAAAATTTGATATGCTCAGGATTTAATAGTTTCTTGGCTCAGATGAAATTACAGGTAGTCTGTGGGTTACTCCCATTCATTTGGTGAACTGAACAACTGGTATTTACAACTGGTCCTCAGAGTTCCGTTGATCACAGTGGCCAGATTTCCAACATTCTGTACCAAGAGTCGTGGGAAAACTGGCAGGAAGTCAGAAGTCATAGTCACATGAGGTCCTCAACATTAAGCATGGTGTTAAGGTTATAACTAACCAGATTGGGTTTCCTAATAGAAGAAGTAAAAACTGAAATCCAAGTTTGTAGAATATGTCATTGTTGCTTTAAGGGAATCAAGGTTTGTTTGCTGATGACTATAAAAAGAGAGCAAGAAAGCGCATATGCGGTGGAGTGCTCGCAGCTTGGCTTGATAGAGAGAAAGAGAGAGGTTTGCTTGATTGTTACTCACTGTGTGTGAAGGTACTCACTGTGTGTGAAGGTACTCACTGTGTGTGAAGAACTAAAGAATATAACGTACAAAGAAGTTAAAGTACAAAGATATAAGTAAAGAATGGACTGTTTATGTTATTGTGCTGTTTAATTTGAGTAAAACTTATTATTTACAACACGTTATCAATTATTGACTTTATCAAGCCGCAACCACCCATTCCGCTTCGTAAGCACTGAACTCTGCAGCCCTCATTCCTTAACACATGGCCCTTGCTTAATGTTGAGGACCTCAAACAGTAGCCACTAGGACTTCTGGAACTGCTATTGGCTAAGCAATACAATCAGTTTATAATTGTATCACTTAGGGACAGCAATTCCATTCCCAATTGCTGTAGTAAGCTGATAACTACCTATAAAAACTATGGTTTACTGCAGATTTCTTTTGGATTTTTAAAAAAGACCAATATGTGTGTGTGAGTGTGTGTATATACAAATATACACACACACATATGCACAAACTTTTTAAATTGACATATGAATATCAAAATATTATGTGTGAGACACATACTCTTTGGTTGTAGTTCTTAAAATACAGTAGTTGCAAAATAATGATCTTGTCCATTAAAATTTCTGATGTACCTTGGAATTATCCTTAATTTATCTGGGAATACCTATTACATTAAAAAAGTAAAATGTCAGAGGGGAAAAAGTGCAATATCCCTAAAGCTGGAATGATCAAATCCCCATGGTTTTTCTAGAAACGAATAAGTAGCAATCATTTAAATTTCTGAGGGAATGCAGGAACAGTTGAGAAGAGACACCTCCATGGTCTTTTTAGGTGACATTCTCCCTGAGAGCAATAGAGAGTCTTCTTTCCCACATATTATTGGACAGGCAGATAAAACTAGGAATGGCAATCTCACTTCGCTACAAATATTTGAACAATAACAAAGAAATGGCCCAACATATTTGCAATATCACAATTTAAATGCTATTTAAAATACAGCATTTATTAAAGGTAAAACCGTTATCTATATTAAAACAAGGTTTCAGTTAAGGTTTACCAATTACTGTATTTTTTAATCCAAAGCCATATTTTTCTGTATAAATATTTGCATTTAGTTCAAACTTTTAAAGTATAAAAACTACATTTATAAAATCACAAGTAGGGTATTTGCTATTCTTTTCTAGCATTCAATTCTCTGCTTATTGTCTATTTGATGAAAGAAATAAGAGTTTTGCATCTGTTTCAAAATATTTCAAAAAGACTGAAAAATAAGATCAAATCTATGTTTGTCTTTTTCTCCCCCAGGAAGACATGGATCACAATTATTATACTTCAAGGATATATGGCCCATTTGATTCTTCCAGCCAAGATTTGTGGGTAAACATTGATAAAATGGAAAAAGATAAGGTGAAGATTCATGGAATACTCTCCAATACCCACCGACAAGCTGCAGTAAGACATTTGATATATATTCCAATTTAATTCTTTTCTCTAATACTTGAATTACCTTTACGTTACATGTCATTCATGTCATGTCATAACATAGCATAGCATGTAATCAGAAATATTAATCTATAACTCAAATCTGGAAATCCTTATATGATTTTTGTCTTTTTTTGTAAGAAGAAATGGTCTCATTTTATATACCTGTAGGAAAACATTTCATGAAGTTTTTTTTTAATCAGATGAGCCTTTGAATTTCTTTTTTAAAAACTGCAGAAAGATTACAAAATATTTTAAAAGCAAGAAATAGTTTCAGTGACATTCGAGTCAGTGGTTGCTTTGCCCTTGCGTTTGTTTGACAGATGAATTATAGTCCAAATTGACTAGCTTACCTGCCATATTTAGAACTAGAAAGAAACAGCCCCGTGTTTATCCTTTACATTTGTATGAGCTGAATTTCTGAGCACTATTAAATCCTTGTCAAAATATTATTGTTTTGAGTTGTTGATACTTGTCAAATGAGAAAGAGGTGACAGATGTAATTTTATTTTTATATCAAAAATATGTCTTGACTAATTCTGATCCCACACAAAATTCTTCTGTGAGGATATTAACTAAGCTTCTGCTTTACATATATAATTCAGTGCCCCATTACTACCAAATAGAATTCCTTTCATTTTTCCACGTACTAAAAGCCACCAGAAAAATCAAGATTAGTCCTAAAGGAATCTAAATTCAGTAGCAGAAATGACAATTCAGTTGATCTGACTGAACTGATTCAAGCTCTCTCACTTGAGAAGCTCTTGGACGTTTTTGAGAAGTCAGATCATTTGAAGGGATTCTTCACTAATAGTAAATATTCAGATATATATTTATATAAGAAGTTGAAAGAAAGGAGGGGATGACTAAAGAGAAAGAAATAAGGCACTTAGATTTCTGCCCTTGGTTAGGTTAAAACATTTTCCAAGGTTGGTAAACTCAGCAACCATGTGTCATGCTGACAGAAGTAATAGAAAAGACTCTAGTATCTGGAAAGAGAGAGAGAAATTAATACATTCTCCAGATTTAGAAAATATAATTTATAAAAAATGTTTTTCTCAGACAATAAAAAATAGTTATAAAGGGATTGGGAATGTGGAATCAGAGGTCCCAGTTAAAAGAATAAATCTGATATAGCACAAAAGATTTTGTGAGATGTCTGGATATGATGGATTATATGGTAAGAGAAAGTCAATGGTTTCACAGAAAGAATCTTACTGGCATGACTCTTTGGCTAAGATAGGATAACTTAAACTCATTTGAAATGTCAATTGGAAGAGACAAAGAAATTGTGTGTTTCTGTAGTTTCTATTTTCTTTGTTTGTTTTTATCAAATATCAAAATTCCTGATATTAAACTATTAAATTCAAATATGCCAAACAGAACAGATTTGTTGCAAGTTTTCAGTTACAAATCTTTCTGATAATGATAATTAAGGAAGCTTAAAGAGATTTTTTTTAAAAAAATAGATACATACATTGAAAGTGCATGGTGAAAGTGATCATATAGCATCCAAAAAAACCCGGCATTTTTGTCTACTGTAGTAATAAATGCAGCAGGCTAGAAACTGGGATACCATGAATTCAGTCCTGTGTTGGGCACGAAGCCAGCTGGGTATCTATGGGCCACTCTCTTTTAACCCAGCTTACCTCACTAGTTGCAGTGGGTGGAGGGGAAGATGAGTGTTAGGTATGTTCATTGTCCTGAGTTATTTATAAAAATAAATAAAATGATTATAAAATAATAATGGCAGGATATAAATAAATAATCTGTTTCAACACTATTCATCCAGTTAAGCACACAAAATTCATTTAAATGAAGTCTGTGGTTACATAATTATAATGCATATTCTGGTTTGATGATGAGATCAGAATCTTGATAAAGGACCAGATTCCATTATCATGTAATGGAGAGTAATTTAAAGATGACCTTTAAAATGTGAACCATTAAGGAGAAACTTTCAGAAAATAGTACAGGTAATCTTCCACTTACAATCACAACTGAGCCCAGAATTTTGGTCATAAGTCAAGTTATTAAGCAAGTCATCATGTGATCTAACTCAATTTTACTATTTTTACTATTTTTTAGTATTACTATTTTATTTTTGTGATGCTTATAAAGCAAGTCCCTGCAAGTGAGCCACATGGTCATTAAGTGAATCCAACATATAGTTGGGGAGGGTTTCACTTTACTGTTGTAAAACAAAAAAAAATTGTGGTCATGTGAGCAACTCTCATAAATGTGAGCCACTTTCCAAGCACCCAATATGCAATCACATAACCATGTGGGAGGGGGGAGTGGCAGTTGTAACTTTGAGGACAGGCAGTAGCTTTTTTTGTAGTCTGTCATAACTTTGAATGACTGTTAAGCAAGGCTATAGTATACAGTACAGAGATGGAAGCAAATAGCAATAGCAATCGCACTTAGACTTATATACCGCTTCACAGTGCTTTACAGCCCTCTCTAAGTAGTTTACAGAGTCAACATACTGCCCCCAACAATCTGGATCCTTATTTTACCGACCTCGGGAAGATGGAAGGCTGAGTCAACCTTGAGCCAGTGAGACTCGAATTGCTGGCAGCCAGCAGTCAGCAGAAGTAGCTTGCCGTATTGCATTCTAACCACTGTCCTGATTTGTTTAGCATAATAGGAGACAGACAAACTTGGACAAGCTTTCAACATTCTGTTATTATAATCCAAAACAATAAAGTAATATTACAGGACTCTTTGTGGTATCCGTTTCTTGACTTGGCCTAACTTGAAGGGCTGGCACAAGTTACATAAACCTCATAGTACTTTTCACTTGACTTAATTTTGCAATCTACAGTTTTATATGTAAAATTAATGAGATCTATGCTGTACAAAGAATGCTTTGATGAAAATAATGTTAAGCATTAGTAATTAATATCAGTTTTTGTTGTGGTGATTAACTGTTGTACTTCAATTAACAATTTGGGGATGTCAACTAAAGATTATTTTTGTTTATGTGAAAGTAACTGTAAGTTTCACCCAGACAAATAAAAAAATAACATTAATGCCCTAATGGCATAGTTATGCTCAAGTGGTGGGTACTTTAAATTCTTTGCATATGAACCATATTTGAAAGTAGCTGCAGAAACTTCAAGACTAAAATGAGAATTGGTTACAGAGGAAGCCAATAGATATGAGGACGGTAACTTGCTTCTTATTGAGCCAATTCAATCAAAATTTTCATGAAGATGATCATGTACAAAAAAAAATTAAAAAATGGAATTCTGAAATGACTATTTAGACTCAAATTATTAATCACAAAGACAAATATTAGGGTGTAAGTCTTGCTTTTTGGAAATAACCTTGTTTTGAGCAAAATGTTTCAATACAGGAGAACATCCAATATCACTTTACCATTTTAATAGTTAGAAAGCACAAATATGAATTTCTCTGCTTTTTCTTGATATTTTCAGTCTATGAGCTACTAAAAATCAGATTAGCAATCTGCTGTAATAAATGGTTTTCTTTTTTGACCAAAACAATTAGTTCTATGTATCTTAGTTCAAAGGATCTTTTAGCTAACCATTATAGAATAATAGTTTTATAATAACTTTACCCTTTACCAGACCCAAATTAATGTGACTGTTTCTCAAGAAATGGCTCTGCCAATAAGTAGATATTTAATATGTTTAACCTTGGCAACTCGTTTCATATGCAAGGATCTCATATATCAAATTCATTCAAACTTTTTTTTTAAAAAAAAACCCAGAATACCAATTACAGTTAAATCTAGATTATAACCTTTTTTCTCTCAAAGAACAAGGGGAAAATGTGGCTTTTGCTTGGACTTGACATCACTTCACTGTTTTATGCTTTATTCCAGTTTCTCAAAGATAATAAATTTGGAAGTAGGAAGGAGGCAAATAAAAGAACTGTCAGAGTGTTAACATTTCTAACAGTTACCTTGTCAGAACTTGCCTGTTTTCTTTGTCCTTGTTAAAGAGATGCATCTTGTCATTATGCAGTAAAGTGTAATGTTATATCATGCTAAAATTAGTGGAGAAAATGTAAATAGCTCCCTAAGGAAAAGAACCAACACACAAACCAACACACATATGAACACACAGAAAAAAGATTTAAATTGTTAAATGGTTACTTACAAAATTGTTTTTGTTTGTTTGTTTGTTTAGTATTTATTTATTTATTTATTTATTTATTTATTTATTTATTTATTTATTTATTTATTTATTTATTTATTTATTTATTTATTTATTTATTAGCATGTGGCATAGAGCCCATGGATAACAATAATAGAATTATAAAAAGGAGTACATAATACTATGGTACACATATGATGGAAATACTGTATGTGGTCAATTCTGTAAGGTTTGAGGAATTCAAGAAATTATATTTATATAAGTTATAGGTTACATTTTAAAATAAGTTGATTCATAATGGTAGGTGTTCTATATATTTATCAAATTGAGCACAATATTTGTTTTGTTGAAGAAAGTCTGCTTTTCCTACTGTGTAAGCTGTCAAATGGCAGCTAGTGACTATGTGATCCAGTGTCTGACAATCACATAAAAAGGAAAGAATGCATAATAGAATATAGGTAGTCTTCGACTTGCAACCACAATTGGAATCAGAATTTCTGTTGCTAAGGAAGGCAGTAGTTAAGTGAGTGACCTCTGATTTTATGACCTTTTTGGCATGTTGTTAAGCAATTGTTAAGTGAATCACAGTCATTAAGCAAATACAACTTCCCCCATTGACTCTGCTTTCCAGAAGTTCACAAATGGCTACCATATGATCTCTGGGTGCTGTAACCACCATAAATACATGTTGATTGCCAAGTGTCTGAATTTTGAGCATGTAATCAAGAGATGAGAAATGGTCATAAATGTGAGAAGCAGCCATAAGTCACTTTTTTCAGTGCCATTGTAACTTCAAATGGTTGTTAAACAAATGGTTTTGATTTGAAGACTATTGACATGTATTATTTTTAATATCAGAATTGGAATGGGTTTCTCTGCATTTGTGAATGTAGAAGGATGAAGAATAAAGAAAGTAAAATACAGCTTAACTTTAGTTTTTTGGTGTCAGTACAACATACTTTCATGGACCAGATTTCTGCAGCAATGAATAGATCATCCACCTTCAAATCATTGTCAATTTCCAGATTGGCGTAATTCAATTGATGAGTATTGCTACAATCATCTGATTTAATGGATCAGCAGTCTCTGATTTAATGGACAATCAAGAAAAAGGCCCTTCTCTCCTAAGTTGGTCCATTAAATGGAGAATAAAATAATAAAAATAAAGAATGAAAAAGAATAAAGTTCTTAAATATGTTCGTATGTGCTTTAGAGAGCAAGGCTTGACACATTGCTTAATAGCTGAAGCTGTCCTTAGTCTGAAAAAAGTTATACACCCATGAATTAAAGATACCAAGGAGGAGGTTGCTTTTCTTAGAGCAGCATAGATAATCACTTTTTATGGAACAAATTCTGTTAGCTGCAAGATGTAAAAAAAAAATGAGCAGACCAAATTAAGGAAATGATTGTTTAAATATGTGATTCTAAAGAACAAAGGAAGAACTATGTCTCTTTACGTAAAAGTGTTCACTGTTCATTAAGGCCTGAAAAGAATAGGAAGAAGTTGAGACAAGGAAATATCACACCAGTATTTCAATTTAAATTATTTCAGTCTGTTCTCTTTTGTAAGACATCAGATTTGATTTAAAGTTTCTGGACTGTATAAAATCCCATTATATTCTAATCTGGCAATTCTAGCTTAATTTGTGTTATCAACTTTTGAAACAAACCAGTATCATACAGACACCATGGTCTTAAATATAAGCTAGGGTCCTGGCACCAAAGTCAGCTAGTGACAAGAAGAATGGGGGGGGGGGGGGGAATTGAGAATTACTCAGTACAGATATTCATTTCTGATTTATAACAGCCACGGTCCATTTGCATAATTGAAGTTACCGAGCTGTTTGGATTTATTCACATTTTCATGGGAAGGCACAGGACAAAAATTTGCTCAAAAAACTACTTGGAAGAAGTTTAACAATAAGCAATGATTAGCTTATTTGAACTCTATGACAACCATTAAGTGTTGTACCTCATGATTCTTTACAAATGTATATTTCCTTTTATGTACACTGAGAGCATATGCACCAAAGACAAAATCCTTGTGTGTCCAATCACACTTGGCCAATAAAGAATTCTATTCTATTCTATGAAACCAATAAATATATTTGGTCTCTTGTAACTGAGACCATGCTATGGTTTAAGGCAGTGATGGCGAACCTATGGCACGCGTGCCACAAGTGGCACGCGGAGCCATATCTACCGGCACGCGAGCCATTGCCTAGCTCAGCTCCAGCGCGCATGTGCTTGCCAGCCAGCTTATTTTTGGTTCGCACGGAGGCTCTGGGAAGGTGTTTTCGGCTTCCAGAGAGCCTCCAGGGGACGGGGGAGGGCATTTTTGCCTTCCCCAGGCTCCAGGGAAGCCTCTGGAGCCTGGGGAGGGCGAAAAATGGGCCTACCGGGCCCACCAGAAGTTGGGAAACGGGCCATTTCTGGCCTCCAGAGGGTCTCTGTGGGGGAGTGGGAGGCCGTTTTCGCCCTCCCCAGGCATTGAATTATGGGTGTGGGCACTCGCGAATGTGCAATAGCGGACGCGCATGCACTTTTGGCACCCGAGGAAAAAAAGGTTCGCCATCACTGGTTTAAGGTATGGAAGGAAAGTTTTTAATGGCTAAGAACTTCCTATTCCTTTTTATTTATTTTATTTTATTTGTGAGATTTATATACCGCCTCACAGTGCAAGCACTCTCTAAGCAGTTTACACCAGTAAGCAATATATATTTCTATTGCCCCCAACAATCTGGGTCCTCATTTTACCTACCTCGGAAGGATGGAAGGCTGAGTCAACCTTGAGCCGGTGAGATTTGAACCGCTGACCTGTGGATCAGAGTCAGCTAAAGTGGCTTGCAGTACTGCCTCTAACCACTGAGCCACCTCAGCTCTTTCTTTTAGCAACCAAACAAGGAAATGATTTAAGGAAATCACCTGGGAGAACTAGGTAGGAATTTTAAGCCCATATTTATTTCTTGCCATTTTAGAGAGAAGTAGGAAGTATTCATTAGTGAGTTAAGTACATTAGAAATATAATTATTAATTTACCACCCAAAGTAAGTGGAAAACATAATTGCTCAAAACTGGAGCGCTAGGTTATGTTCGATCCAAGGCTATTAGGGCCTAAAATTTATATCAATTATAAAGTGTAATGAGAAAGGTGCCTTATACATATAATCTGTGAATTTTTGCATAGAACCAATGCCATCAAAGCGAGTGAAACTTATTTTGTGCAAACATATTTAGAAAAGAAAGCATCAACTATCTTTAAGCAAAAAGAGGATTTTCAAATAAGAGGCCCATTGTGTTCTGTGTCCAACAGTACAAAGGAGTTGCCTTTAAGGCAGGAGCTGAAATAAAGTGGGGGGGAAAGAACTTAAAGCTTTTGCAGGAGAGGTAGATTATATGAGACAGTGTAAAGATCAAAGAAGCATCAAGATTGTGAGCTCTAAAGGAATTTGCAATAAAAGAGTAAATGTGTAAAGGATAAGGAAGAAAATGTTGAGAGGAAAATAGAAAGGATATCCTTGGATTTATTTTCCTTAAGTAATAAGAAAACATTTGTGGATATACTTGGAGAATATTGGAAGGTAAATAAAGAAGTTATTTTTTGGCTAAATCATCAGCTTGAAACTAAGGTAAGTTTTTAAATTTTGAATAGGAACTGGAAAGTAAATATGTATGTATCAGGAATACTTTACAGAGGATTACTTAATGTAAATTAGAATGTAATCTTAAATACACTGGTCCTCAGAATCAACTGCCATGAATTCAATGAGTATGTCTGGGCAAACATAATTTTCACTACTCTGGAAATTAGAAAATATGGTCTCGGTTTAATCAAACAGAGAAAAATCACAGCGTTGAGCACTAGCTTAGTTTTTTCTTTTCATGTTTAACCGATGACATATTTTTTGCTTGCCTACTTTTTTGGATTATATGTAACCCAGTTCACAATCATTCAAGGTTATTTTTGCAGATTGAATGGAATCTTCCTAAATTAATTTCAATTTCAGCAGTCATATGAGAGAAGAACAGACAATAAACAGGGTCTTTGGAATCAAAATGTGGTTTTCTTGGATTTGATTTATTGTAATTTTTAAGGTCAGCTATGGTGAATCACGGTTTGTGTGTTAATATAATATAAGCAAATCACTATTTCTATAAGCAAACCACTATTCTAGAAAATATGGGTTTATTTTAAACTATTGCCCAATTTACTTTGATTCAAATGAGGATAAATCTGCTCTGCCAGTTCAGGCACTTTCAGGAAAGAAAGAATTATAGAATTCAACCATAGTTCCCAGTATTGTATTTTTGCCCAAAGTTATAATGACTTCTGCCCAGCTTCTTATGCAATGAAGAAGAGTTGAAACTTCCTTAATGTCTTCCTAAATGCCTCCCCAAGGGAACGTAATATTATTTGCTTATCACTGCTTATACTAGTGTATAAGATAAGAATTCTTATAGCTTTGTTAGTTTTCAAAAATCTATAAAGTTAAGCAATAAAGAAACAGAAATAGAAAATTAAAAAGGGAAAAAGTCTTAGAAGGGGATAAAAGTAAAAGTGCAGGAAAAAAGTAAGAAAAAATAGGAAAAGAATTATTTCCAACTTTCTTTGATAGACATAGAGATATAAGAATACATCAAACTCTTACACTAAGGTTAACATTTGTCTACATTATTTTGATAATCCCATATAATTCTAATCATTAAATCCACAAACCAGTTTTTCATTTTTTTCTTTTTCTTTTATTGCAAAAAGTCCAATAATGGTTTCCAAGTAGAAATAAATTTTGCCAAAGTCTTTTCTTTCATCAAAGCTATCATCTCTGCCAATTCCACCAACTTCACCATCCATTCTTCCATTGTAAAAATGTGTAAGTCATTCCACCTTTGAACATATAGATGTCTCACTGCCTTGATCGTGTGTGTGTGTGTGTGTGTGTGTGTGTGTGTGTGTGTGTGTGTGTGTGTGTGTGTGAGAGAGAGAGAGAGAGAGAGAGAGAGAGAGAGAATTGTTGGCTTCAAAATACATCTCTAAAATTGGGTTTGACTCATCATGCACTTTAATTGATGACATAAATGTCCCACCTTTTGCTGAATGAATTTCTATTACAGCCTTTATCTGTAGAGTTCCATTATTTTTTGTAGATTCTATTTTATGATTTAGCTTGCCTTGAAGCACTGATATATACAAATGTTATTAATATCACACCAGAAAATATTTTAATATAAAATCTTGCATTTTGCACATCCCTTTTTGTGTGGGATGATATATTTATAAAATAGAGTTAATGCTCTTGATTGTAAACAGATATTAATAAAGATTTCTGGTTTACTATGAAGAAAGAAAATCTAATCTTAAAATCTTAAAGATTAGAGTACAAAGTACAATTGATACCAGATTAAGTATTTTATCTAGAGAATTTTTCAAAAGTGAATGGGTATAACTTTAAACGATGATTATGTAAACATTTAAAGTGAATGTTTTGAAGCACTTAAGATCAGTGACTGCATGGCAGAACATCTTTCCAGAATCCAATCCAAAATTTCTTGTGCTTTACACATTAAGAAACTCATCCTGTAATCTCATGTTGGAGTATGTGGCTAACTCGACCTTGAAATTTAGCAGGGCACTGATGGTGATAAGTTGTAGAATTTTGAACATGTGCTTTTCTTATTTTCTGTCCCATCTTAAATGGTAAAATATCTCTTTCTTCTTTGCACAATTTTGCAGAACTATAGTGACACTCAGGACAGAACTATCTCTTCCTAATGAAGTTTGTTTGATTTCATATATCCTCCATAGCTAACAACAATACATTGACTAAGTCACAATATGACTGGACCTATGAAGCATAAAACATAAACTTGTTCTATAAATACAGTGGCTGTGTTCATATATTGCTGTTAGCCAAATCCAAGGAAATGAGTTGATGATTTATCTAAGTATCTAAGTATGTGGATCCAAACAATATAATATGGCTGCATTGGCTGGAGTCACATAGCTAAATCATTGGATTAGATCTGATTCAATTCCATTCTTACCTATGGAAACTCGCTATGTGCTTCAGACAGAATTCTGTCTTAATGAAGTTTATGACATAGGGTTGTTGTCGATGAAAAAAGATTCTCAAGTAAATTGCCCTGAACTCCTAGAGCACGGGTGTCAAACTCACGGCGTCACATTGCTGTCATGTAGTGTTTTGCTACGTTTTCCCTCTTTGTGGAGCTGAGGTGCGAATGGCCTGCGCATGATGCATCTGACCCGTGGGCCACCAGTTTGACACCCCTGTACCTAGATGAAAGACTGAAATAAAATAGACTAAAATATAATTAGTTCAGGGAAATATAAGCAACAGAGAATTGCAAATTCAGTCCTGGCCTATCTACTTTGTAGGGATAACATCAAATGTACCTGGATGACAGACTCAGTTTTCACTAACACTTTTAAACTTCTTTCTTTTTATGAAGCTTCTCAATCTGTCGTGCTTCCAGTGGCTTAGAGGAGACCTTCAATAATCCCAAAACAGCATGTCCATTCTGCCTGAGAATTATGGGATTTAAAAAAGCTGTTTTATATATTGCTAAATCTTTTTAGTCAGTTTTAATACTAAAAAAAAAAATCCAAATGAGGAAGATTAATGTAAAAAAGCCTTAAGATGGAAGCAGCTTTGGAGAGCTGGATCATGTTCTGAAGTGACTGATTCTTTGCTCTAATTTCCTTTATTAATTTTATCTTCTGGTGTTGTTCCTTGCAGAGAGTGAATCTGTCCTTCGATTTTCCATTTTATGGCCATTTCCTACGTGAAATTACTGTTGCAACTGGGGGTAAGTGGCTTCCTTAGAGTTCACTTTGAATAATCTGACAAAAATCTGACATTTCAAATCAAGTAGATTTTTTTTTCATATTTTAAGGAAATGTGAGAGTTCATTCAAATTCAGTCTATCTTTTATGCAAACATGTCCCCCGTCTCTCTCACACACACACAATCTAATCATTTTGAATAAGTGTTTTTTTTCTTTGCCTGAATAGTCAAATATGTCCTTGCAAAGAGAAGGTGTTTTTTTTTTAATTAGTAGGGCTCCAAAAAAATGCAATGCAGTGCTTTGAAGCAGTTACATGTTTTCCAAGGATTGCAGGGCAGCTCTGTACAACTGCAGCACAAACCTGGGGAAGAATATTTATTCATTTATTTATTTATTTATTTATTCATTCATTCATTCATTCATTCATTCATTCATTCATTCATTCATTCATTTATTTATTTATTTATTTACTTATTTGGTCTTTTTTATATGCTGCCCAACTCCCGTAGGACTCAGGGCGGCGTACAACATAATACAAAAACAATTTATAAAAACAATACCAATAATTAAAAGTACAAAAATTTAAAAACAGACCATCATTCAAACATGGGGGATTGATCTTAATTTCACCCCGCCTGCAGGAAGAGCCATGTTTTCACGGCTTTACGGAAGGCCAGTAGGGTGAGGATAATCCGGAATATGCTTGAAAAAGTCACATTTTCTCATAGATGACTGAGATGACACCATAGTAAGAATAATCTTGAGAAATAGGAGGGGAGAGCTGCAATTTACACAATGGTCTCATAAATTAAATCTGAATCCAAAGCAGGAATGGGGTGAAGAAAGAATCTCAGAATTGACCTTCCCTAGTTCTCTAGGCAAGCGCTTTTAGATTTGCAAGATTCTGTTACTGTAACTGTACAATGAAATTAGTGCTAATGTTCTTGGATTTGGTTTCCTGGTTTGGATTACTTCGAAGAGCTGACTCATCAATAATGAATATAGCTGTACCCTATTTTTATCTCATTCTTTGCAAAATTCTCACTATTCAATGGGATTGCTACTAGAATAAGATTTCTATAGCTTGAAGTTGCACAATTCTGAACATTAAAAAAACTAGATTAACTTAATACAGCTTAGTTCTGTTTTCATCAGCTCTCTATTTTTCTGTTCATTATAATCTTTTTACTGGCTATAAAAAAAATTGACCCTCAATTAATGAAAAGGAGAGAGGGGGGAAAAGAGCCAACACTAATTGCTGGCTCATTTGGGCAATTAGTGTATCCTTGTCCTCAATTCTTATTTTGCCAAGGTTATTTGACTCCCATGTCTGACGAAAATCAGTGTGTACTGCCATTATTGATGTAATTAATTGTTCTAGAAGTGGATATATCATATGGGATTCCTATGAATGCTAATTCTGGAAACTGGGAAACTACTAAAGGCCTAAAAGTTTTCTAATAATAAGAAAGGCTATCTAACATAAAATTTCAGATACTGACTTCGGGGAGAAATAAGCACCAAGGTTTCTTAGTTTTAACATCCGTGCTGAGGGGTTTGAAGTGTACACTTATGTAATGTTGGCTGAAGATTCTCCTGAGCTTTTCCGATATGCCTGCAACATACATCTCAAAAAATATCCTACAGGAGCTCCTCTGTAATAGACAATGAGGATAACAATAAATGAAGCAATGTTGTCATTCCGTACGTTGCAGGCATATCGGAAAAGCTCAGGAGAATCTTCAGCCAACATAACATATGTGCATACTTCAAACCCAAAAATACACTAAGACAGAAGCTTGTCCACCCCAAGGATGAAACAACCAGACACAAACTGAACAACATGGTATATGCAGTACAGTGCAGTGAGCCATGTGCAGATCTGTATATTGGGGAAACAAAACAACCAGTTCATAAATGCATGGCACAACATTGGAGAACAAACACCTCAGGACTACATTCAGCAGTCCATCTGCATTTAAAAGACACAGGCCACTCTTTTGAAGACAACAAAATCCATATTTTGGACAGAGAAGATCGCTGGTTTGAAAGAGGGCTTAACGAGGCCATCTATGTCAAAATCGAACAGCCCTCTCTCGAGAGGGATATGACATCATCTATCTCCAATCTACAACACAGTCCTTTCAACAGTTCCAAGAAGGCTCCACACCAATTTGCACCCCTCGGGTGTCCCTGATGACACAAATAAACCTCCAGATGACCTTAATGACCTGCTAAAAGAATGCAAATGACCAGCTCTCTTCAAGGAATATAAATCCTTCCACCATCCAGTCAGAGCTGAAGAAGCTTCTTGGATGAGAAGCGAAACAAAGAAAAACCAGAAAATCCAGTTGCCTCTTCAAAAAAGCACCTTTGGGACAACCATGACCTGGATGACTGAGAATCCCCATAGATATTCAGCTCAGTAATCTTACCTGCATAGACCCTTGTTCAGATCTTTAAAAAAAATAAAGGGCCTGCCATATATTTATTAATTTTAAACTTAGAGTGTGTGCACATTAGTCCAAATATAGTCCATTTTGTAACAATAAAAGCAAAGAATTATTACATTTATTTTTGTTTTTACATAATTACCAATAAAATGCACACATTGCATTTATTTTTCCTAAAATGGACTGGTCTGCATAAAATATCCTCTAATTGACACATGAATTTTTTGGGTGCATAACTTCTTCAAATAAACATATTTTTATAGATTTTGTATTGTTTCGAATTGGCAACACTGTATTCCATGAGCATCCATTTCTATAGTGATAGACTCTGCTAAGACAGATGTGAGAACACTTTTCATGAAAAGACATCTCTGATGAATTTCTTTTGCATCCTTATCTTTTGTATTCCAATGTATTCTGGGCTGATAACATGTTCCAAAAGCCTAACAGTGAGATAGTGTGAAAAAGGGTTGCTTCCCTCTACTGATTTTATTTAAAAGAGAGGGACAGAAAGTGTATTCCAGTAATGCAAGTCAATAGAGCCATTTATTATTATTTTTCTTGGTCCTAGACTATTGAGGGTCTTCAGCCAGAAAACTCTGTGTGAGTTAAGCAGAAATTTTTGAAGCTAATGTTCCACTTTGATAAAAGACCATGCAAAGCATAGACTTGAAGTTGCTTTTTGGAGCCACTCAGTCCCCACCGTGGCCTCCATAGACACTTGGACAATAGCCAAAAGTTGCTTTGACATATACCAGTATCTGCCAAATAACTCTCACAAATGCCAGAAAAGGTGAAGAGAGGATGCAGATCACCTCATCCAAACAAAGTTGTCTCTTACTTTTTTCCAATATAATACCCCTCATCTGAATTACTTCATAACCTCATATGTGACATTAAAATTTGCCCCATTGGATTTTGTTGGAAATTAAAACTTTTTCACTAACTGGGTTGAGAAAGCCCTTGTGATAGTAACATTATTAGGAGAGAGAGAGACACACACACACACAGAGAGAGAGAGAGAGAGAGAGAGAGGGAGAGGGATAGGGAGAGGGATGATTGATTGATAGATAGATAGATAGATAGATAGATAGATAGATAGATAGATAGATAGATAGATAGATAGATAGATAGATAGATAGATCTAGATGGAGAGAGAGAGAGAGAGGGAGAGGGAGAGGGAGAGGGAGGGAGAGAGAGATTTGTATAGAGGAAAAAATATATAAATGGCTAAAATTTATCAACATTGTCCCCTGCAAACTATAAATAATGGCATATGAAGATCGTTTTATATATCTATTCCAACATGAATTATGCAATAAAACCTAATTGTTCAATTGCAGCTCCAACTGGGAACTTCTCATAATTATAACCAACATGCTGTGTTGATAGTGCTCCTTGAGGGTCCTTTTTAGATCTGCTTATATCTATGAAGTACTGAGAACTATTATCTTATGGTTTTAAAATCAGTGTACAAACCACTGAGTGTACAAACAGAAACGGAGGGGGGCCTGACTATCTTACCCGGCTCAGTGTGAATGGTATGGATGACCTGCATGGAGGGAGGAGGACCAGCGGGGAGGGGATCTATGGGGGGGGGGTGGAGAGCCGGAATATTTCAGTCATGATGGGGAGAGGTAGGTATAGCGGGAGCAGAGAGGTGGGCCGCTCTCGAAGAATAAGACCTCGCTGTTTACAAGCGATCCCTTGTTCCGGCCCCTCCGATGTGGTTCCATCTTGTTCAACCCGAGTACCTGGTGACCGGGGTTTTCAGGGCCCTGGGCTCAAGCTGATGCTGTTGAATGCCAGGTCAATTGTCAACAAAGCCCCCGATACGTGATTTAATCACTGACCGGGGGGTGGACCTGGCATGCATAACTGAGATCTGGCTGGGCCAGGAGGGGGGAATAGCCCTCTCCGAGATATGACCAGACGGGTTCTCAGTGTTGCATCAGCCATGACCCCGGGAAGGGGAGGAGGAGTGACTATTATAAAGTGCCGGAATCTGCATCCTCGTAGGATCCCTGCCCCGGAGATTGTCGGGTGTGAGAAGTTGGACTTACGGGTTCAGGTGAACCTTTTGTTAGCGTATCTGCCTCCCAGCTGTGTTACCAAGGCCCTGCCTGAGCTGCTTGAGGTGGTAGCAAGTCTGGCAATGGAGTTCCCCAGACTTATGGTGCTGGGGGACTTTAAACTGCCTTTGGCGGGCGAAACCTCTGGTGCAGCTCAGGAGTTCATGGATTCCATGACAACCATGGATCTGACCCAAGTAATCCAGGGTCCGACTCATGAGGGAGGTCACATACTTGACCTAGTGTTTCTCTCGGGGCAGTGGAGAGATGATCTGAAGCTAGGGGATATAGTCACCACCCCGTTGTCGTGGTCAGATCATTTCCTACTGAGGTTGGATTTCACAGCCCCACTGTGAAATCCAACGCAGGGAGGCGGGATCGACTAGGTGGTTCCGCCCCAGGCATCTAATGGAACTGGAAGGATTCCAGAGGGAACTTGGGGAAATACCTGAAACCCTAGTCCACAATTCGTCTGAGTCCCTGGTGGCTGCCTGGAACACCGCAGCATCAAGAGCATTAGATTGGATTGCGCCTTTGCGACCTCTCCATGGCAGTGGATCCCGGAAATCTCCCTGGTTTACTGAGGAGCTCCGGGAGATGAAACGCCACAAGAGACGACTGAAGCGATGCTGGAGAGCCAGTAAAATCTGGACTCTGGCTGGGCAGAGCCCATTGTGTTGACAGGGGCAAGTCTTAGTCCAGCGTTGTGGGAGGAGTTTGAGCCAGCCACTCCTGATAACGTGAACAAGGCTGTGGGTGTGATGAGCTCTTCCACCTGTTTATTGGACCCGTGCCCCTCCTGGCTGGTTTTGGCCAGCAGAGAGGTGGCATGCAGCTGGATCCAGGCGATGATCAACGCTTCTTTTAGGGAGGGATCTGTACTGCAGCCCTTAAAGGTTGCGGTGGTGAGACCCCTCCTTAAGAAGCCTTAAGATCCGGCGGATCTGAAGAACTTTCATCCGGTCTCCAACTTACCTTTTATAGGTAAGCTTGTTGAGAAGGTGGTAGCTTTTCAGCTTCTTCGGTTATTGGAGGAAACTGATTATCTAGAATCATTTCAATCGGGTTTCAGGCGCGTCTATAGTACAGAAACTGCCTTGGTCGCCCTGATGGATGATCTCTGGCGAGCCCAGGATGAGGGTCATTCTTCCATCCTGGTGCTACTTGACCTCTCAGCGGCTTTCAATACCATCGACCATGATATCCTTCTGCATCGTCTCGGCGAATTGGGAGTGGGAGGCACCGTTTTACAGTGATTCTCCTCTTACCTCGCCGATAGGATGCAGTCGGTGTTAACAGGAGGACAGAGGTCGTCTCCCCTGACTTGTGGGGTTCCTCAGGGTTCGGTCCTCTCGCCCATCCTGTTCAACATTTACATGAAACTGCTGGGGGAGATCATCCGTCAACATGGGGTGAGTTTTCAACAATACGCTGACAACACCCAGCTGTACATCTCCATCCTGTTTCAATTCAGGGAGGCAGTGGATGTAATGTGCCGATGCCTGGACGATGTCAGGATCTGGATGGGGAGGAACAAGATCAAGTTTAACCCCAACAAGACTGAGTGGCTCTGGATATTGCCCCCAAGGACTATGTCGCCTGTCCCTCCTTGGTTCTTGGGGGAGAAAAACTAACTCCCTTGGAACGGGTTCGCAATTTGGCAGTTCTCCTAGATCCACAGCTAAAATTAGACCAACATCTTACAGCTGTGGCTAGGGGATTCTTTGCACAGGTCCGCCTGGTGCACCAATTGCGACCATACTTGGAGAAGGAGGCTCTACTCAAAGTCACTCATGCCCTTGTCACCTCTCGATTGGACTACTGTAATGCGCTCTACATGGGGCTACCCTTGAAGAGTATCCGGAGACTTCAACTGGTGCAAAATGCGGCTGCGCGTGCTGTGGTGGGTGTCTCAAGATACACCCACGTAACATCCATACTCCGCCAGCTGCACTGGTTGCCTATTGGTTTCCAGGTGCAATTCAAAGTGTTGATTATCATCTTTAAAGCCCTACATGGCTTAGGACCAGGTTACCTCCAGGACCGCATCCTACCTCATACTTTCCTTCGACCGGTTAGGTCCCACAGAGTGGGTCTCCTCCAGGTCCCATCAACCAAACAATGCTGGCTGCCCCCAGAGATCTGAATTATCCTCACCTTGCTGGCCTTCCGAAAAGCCATTAAGACATGGCTCTTCCTGCAGGCGGGGTGATTTGAGACAATTTCACATCTTAGGTCTCCCCCATGTATGTATGGTTTTTATATGTTTTTTTTAAACTGTTATTCAATTATTATATTGTTTAGTTGTTCTTTACATGTTGTATGCCGCCCTGAGTCCCCAGGGAGTAGGGCAGCATATAAGAACACTAAAATAAAATAAAATAAATAAATAATAAAATCATACTTCTTTTAAAACAATATTAATTCCAATTATTTAAATAAGGATATATTGACTAGTATTCATATTCCAATCCAGTCAGTCATTGTTATAATGAAACAAATGATAGTTTATATCATTTCATAAAATCACAAAGATGTAGTAATCATTGTAGGATAAACAGAAAAAAATTAACTTAGGAGGTATGGTTTTTGACACTTAGATAGGATAAATTAGTAAGAAGAATTCATAATGTAACTTCAGACAAAGAGGTAAATTTATAATTGTACTTATAACTTCTGTAAAGCAGCTTCTTTATATCTTGTTTCTTTTCTTCTACTTGTTTTCTTGTTTTCTTTTTTTTCTTTTTGCACTTTAGCTTTCTTTTTTATTTCTTTTCTCTTTCTTATTCTGTTTTAATTTGTATTAATTTTTACTCTTGTTTTTTAAACTTTCAATAAAATTATATTTTTAAAAAGGAATCATTGTAGAATGACCTATTGTTGATCCCCAAAAGGTCTAATATTACCTTTACCTTCAAAATGTTTCTGCAGATATTCAGCTTAAAATTGTTGTTCTATAATTTAAGGCAGTGTTTCCCAACCTTGGCAACTTGAAGATGTCTGGACTTCAATTCCCAGAATTCCCCAGCCAACGAATGTTGGCTGGGGAATTCTGGGAGTTGAAGTCCAGACACCTTCAAGTTGCCAAGGTTGGGAAACACTGATTTAAGGCCACTACATCTAAGCTTTACTTTCAAGGTGAACCTCTGTGACTATAAGATCTTTCCTATCCACACTTGCTCTATACTAAATTTGGAGTTTCCATCCTTTCAACCAATTTCTTATAAGGTGTATTTTAGCCTGTAAATTATGTCCCTTGTCTTCCTTTCAATCTATTCCACTTTGTCTATTTCTATCTAAAACTGCTGTCTCAGATCTTTATATAATCTCCTGTTCAAATAAAAATATAAACTAGGGAGATTCGCTGAAATCCCTTGATTTATGAGAAAACACAGAAAGAGGCTCCCCAGGTAAATACCTTATGACTGAAATAAAAAATAAAATAAAATGCTGCATAATACCAGGAGGAATTACATGCAGAATTTCCCTGTATTGCAAGATGAGCACTAATATATTAAGTAGTGGTTGCCATTAGTCCAACCAATATCCTTCTCATCCTTCTAAAATAGCTCTTAAATAATACTATCAGTTTGGATGGCTAATAAATATGAAAGAGATTTTGAGATTCTTTCATCTTCCATTTCTGTGTTCTGTGCACTTGGAAGTTTCTGTAGTAACACAGTTGAAAATTGACATATGAGTTGTGATCTTGCTTGCTAGGTAAAGATTAAAGACAACAACTTGCAGTTATCAACATTTGGAAGATAGTGAAGATGTGATGCAGAAGGCCATTGAACTCAAACTGAAACCTCCATGATATCCGATTCATACTGTAGTTTCTCCAACTGTACAATTAACTGAAATCTTATGTGTCCTATGGAAGATAATGAATAATGCTTGTGTTAGAATGCGGACTCAGTATATGAAATGCTTGCCTGTATTTTGGAAGCACACTTTCTTTCAGTGTGAAAGTATGCAGAGGCTCAAGTAAAATAACCTGAAAACAACAGAGGTTATATTGATAAATTATTAGGCAACTTATAAACAACTCATATTTGAGTGACTGTTATTGCACAATTCCAGTTCTGCTAATTCTAGGATATGCAGGACATTGGCTTCAGAACAATGAGGTTTGGAAGTGATAACTTTTCCCAACTTCTCAAGTATTGGTGTGGCCCCATTGCTTTTAAAATTACTTTGGGAGTGAGAGGAAAGACAGAAGCAATCTTAATTATTTTGCACATAGGAATAGCAACCAAAATTGTTGCTGAAGAACTATCTAATGACACAGAGTTTAACATTTCTCGTATACAAGGAAGGAAAGAAACAGCAACAGTACATTTGGCTTAATAAAGTTTTCCTTCCTGTATATATTTTTTAATTCAACTACTGTATTTTTCAGAGTATAAGATGTACCGGAGTATAAGACGCACCTTAGTTTTTGGGGAGGAAAATTAGGAAAACAATCTGCCTACCAGGTATTCATCTGGCTAGCGTCCTTAGTCTAGTAAGTTTCAGCACATTATTTTATCCCATGGTTAGGGCTTTAAAAAACCTTATTTGGATGGAGTAGCAATGAAAAATAGCCTGCAAAGACTTAGGGCTGGAAAAAACTTTCTTCAGAGGGAGTAGCAATGAAAAAGCCTGCAAGCCAGTAAGAGCCAGGAAGATCGTTAGCGCCTCATTAGGGCTGAAAAAAGCTTCGAAAAAGCTACAGTATAAGATGTATAAGATGTATCGGAGTATAAGATGCACCCAAATTTTCAGCCTCTTTTAGGGGGGAAGGTGCGTCTTATAATCTGAAAAATACGGTAATTAAATATAAGTAGAGCAGCATGGGTGGCCTAGAGGTGGAGCTCTTTCCTCATAATCAGGAAGCTATGAGTTTAATCCTAGGAGCGGCAGATACTTCTTTCTCTGAGTGCAAAGAGAAAATATCTGCTGCGAACTCCGCGTAGGTGTCAGGAAGGGCATTTGACAAGTAAACGCTCAGCTCCACTCTATCACTCCAACTCCACCCCAATGCAAGGAATTACAGACTCATTAGAAGAAAAAACAAACAAAAAGTTGCTAACATGAGTGGTCTCCATATATTGTCATTTTCTGTCACTATAAAAGTTACATTTTTATACCAGTTTTTGGAAGCTATAAAGGCTGGCAGGCTGCTTATGGCCCTGTAACACCAACTAACACATCTTTGGTGGGAGATAACATGCTGCTTCAAAAGGGTACTTCATTCTATTAGACAATATAATGAGTAAGGAGAACAGTGTAGATGCAGGATATGATTGAAAGATAATTTAAATATGGGAGTCACTATAAAATATGTAGGCACTAGTCAGTGGTGCCTAAATTAGATTGCCCGCGCACAACACTTCTGCGTATGCGCAGAAACATCCCAGGCAGGTGGGCGGAGCATCCCAGGTGGGTGGGCGGAGCATCCTGCCGCCACCGCTACCAGTTCTAAGAACCCATCCAAACTGGGAGCAACCCACTGCTGGCATTAGTGTGAAGTAGTGATTCAGTTACAACATCTGGATTTAGATTCTACATTACACAAAGATCACAAGAAGCCTTCAGAACAGGTACACTGGCCTAGTTTCCTTATAGGGTTTTTACTGTGAGCGTAAAATTGAATTTCGCTACTGTCATACTCATCTATTGGTTGTTTCACCCTCACCATATTTATTTAACTCATAATTTCTTAGTTATTTTGTATTATGGACCCCTTTGAGAGTCTGATAAACCTACAAACCCAATTATGCTCAAATACAGTTAAAAATTAAAAAGTAACAAATATGTAAGTTGTAATTATGTTCAAATACAATTAAAAATTAAAAAGTAACAAATATGTAAGTTGTAATTTTTTTCCAGTACAAATTCACAGATCCCCTGAAATCTATCCGTCCAAGGATCCCAGATCAACAACTACTGATCCAGTTCCTATTAATCTTCAAGGCTGCTTCTAGCTGAGTGCTTCATGACATAAACCAGCTTTACTCTTGTGTTACAAACAACAAATGGAAATTAATTGTCCTATCATAGTTTTCATTATGTCCATCAACCTGTGTTTTACCCATATCAGTAGAAATGATGTGTTGCTGTGTGTAGAGAAGTTCTCCCAGGTTGCCCATCCTTGATAGGCAAAGTAATTGAGTGTGAGTCAGGAGCTTCCAGATTGAAATCTCTCTCCTGTCAAAAATCTATCAAGTAGACTTGAATAAGCCATCCCACTCATTTCCCTTTCTTTGTTTCTTCGTTTGTAGGAGAAAAAATTTATTCCTCTTTGGAGGAAAGTTTAAAGCAGTGTGAAAATTGACAAAGCAGTGAAATTTGCCGTCTAAAATGGGTTCTATAAAATGTGAATTTACACATTTGAAATTCATTTTATCCTAAACATGGAGACCTTTCCCCCCGTTTGCTGTTATGAAACAAAATCTGTTGCCTTGAATGAGTAAAGTTACTAAAAATCTAGTATGGATAAAACTCTAGTATGAACAAAACTCATACAGCAAAAGCCTGATTTTCAATGGAATCATAATGATAAAAATAAAAATACTACTTTTTCAATGATGGAAATTAAAAAATGAAAAATTAAATACATGAATGTTAATTATGGAAATAAGTAGAGTAACCAGATGAAACTAAATATTGCATTCCTCAAAATACTTTTCAGCACATCATTTCTGAAATAAATATATGAAAAATAATTCTATTGAGTTTCTTAATTATGGTCTAAAATCATGAGACATTGTGAGTTTCCATTCCTTCTTTAAAATATTTCACATATTGCCTATATTAGAGTTTATATTTTGAATACTGCAATGCAGATTGTTTCTGCACAGCAAACTGTGCATGGGGCAAACTGTCAATCCTGTATAATTAAGAAGGAACATATGTGTGTTTATTTGCCATAGAATCTTTTTCAAAGATATAAAACATGAAATGGTTAGATTCTTAAATATAATTGATTTCTAGAGACTTTTATTTTCTAATCTGCAGGTTGTAGATAAGGACGTTTTGGGGTATCAACAAGGTAACAGCAGCCACTTGGATAACATTTGACGCATACTCAATTTCAGCAAATTGTACACAGTGTCTAGTTTTTCACTCTGACAGAAGTGATCAGATAATATTTCTAAGTTGGCAGTTTCTCACATCAGTGGCTTCTGTAGTTGAAGTGACACACAGAGACAGTTTCCTTGCTTCATGGATTTAATTTTCTAGGGATGCTTTAAAAGAAGCAGCAGCATCAAAACAGCTACTTGGCACTTTGTGTAAAACTACAAATTGAACTGGGCTGAATGCATTTTTAATCTTTTAAACTGAAAATAGCAGTGAAATTCAGATATCATGGGGTTTAGATCAGTTTATATTCTATTTTAAAATTGAAATCTAGAACAAGTTTTTCAACTATAATTAACATAAGTATAAATGAAAAATGACCAAAGCAGTGGGGGGGGGGGACTTCCAAATTCCCTAGAACTCTATAAACAATTGTGGAATTCATCAGACAAGATGGGATGGAACAGAGAATGGGGTGAAAGTAAGAAAGACCCAAATATAAAATATAACTTGCATCTGCGAAGTTTGCAGTCCAAAATCAGTTTCAAAATAGGATTTATAGAATGAAGATATTTTTTATTTTGTTGTTTTTTTATGTCTTGATTATACTTACTGACAGATAAAACTAGTCCATGACAAGATGATGTAACAATACTTTATTAAAAATGGTTGGAAAATATAAAAAATAGCACCAAATGCATAAACCAAATTATTTTAATATATCCTCCTATATTCTTTTACTGAAAATAATGTAAACATTATGAGACAATCCAAACAACAATCCATAACTGCAGATCTGGTATACTTTTATCCCAATTCCTTGAGTCAACAGTTCCACCCTAAGGATTAATACAGTTGCATGTTGGAGCTGAAAAAAGGGAAGATTAGCTGAGAATAGAAAAAAAAAATAGTAGAATTGGTACAGAAGAACAAAAAAGAGAATGAAGGCATAAAGATGATTGACCAAAAAAAATACTGGTGGACTCTGGTGTATAGAAGCCATCAGGTGACTGTAGAAGAGCAAGAGAAGAGAAGAATGAAAGAGATAACTCTTTGTTATGAAGAATGTAGATATTGCTGTTGAAGGTGTGTGTTAAAAATATATTTACAGACACAATCAAGATATAAAAAAGATATGGAAGAATATGGAATTCAAAGGATACCACAACAATTAAATACAATACTGATGGCGAATGAAGAAAAATTTATAACAAAAGCATATAGACACTTATTGGAAGTAGAAATGGAAGAGGAAATTGTGAAAGGTTCGATGATTGCATGGGCACAAAATATAGGCCGTAATATAAATTTAGAGGAATGGGAAAGAATATGGAACAAGAACTATACATTAATATTATTGACTGCATTTAAATAAAATCAATATAAAATGCTTTATAGGTGGCATTTAACGTCGGCAAAATTGGCAAAAATGTATACAAATATGAAACTGGATTGCTGAAAATGCAAAAGTAAGGATGGAACTTTTTATCACATGTGGTAACAATGCCCCAAAGAGAAGAAACAGATAATGAGATAGCTGCAGGAAATAATTGGAGAACAAATAGAATTTAAACCTGAACTATTCTCATTAGGAATAATTAACCAAAAGATAAAGAAACAACTCCAATATATCATTTTACACATAGTAACCACAGCAAGAATTGTATATGCTCAATGTTGGAAACTTGCAAATACACCAAGCAATGAAAGGATTATACACAAGATACTGATATGTGCAGAGATGTATAAACTCACATTAGAAATGAAAGGCAAGGAAGAAACAGAATTTTATGAGGTGTGGAATAAGTGGTATAATTAGTTAGAACAGAGAAATAACGATGTATAGAAATAAATGTAAATAACCGTATGAAACATATGACACAGTACTGTTAAAAATGTTTATTAATATGTAAATTGGAAAAATGAAAAAAAAAGTGAACTGGGTAAATGTCATATTTTTCGCTCCATAAGACACACTTTTTTTCCTCCCAAAAGTGGAAATGTCTGTGTGTCTTATGGAGCAAATATGGGCGATAGCAGCAGTGATCCCCGCTGCCTGGAACAGCTGATCGTTAGTATTCCAGGAGGCCGATCCAACTGCCGATCAGCTGCTCGGAGGCAAAGGCTCCAGAGTTCCATGGAGGAGGCAGGCTATTTGCTGCAAGGACGCTAGCCAGATGAATACCTAGCCAGATGATTTTTTTTTCTTGTTTTCCTCCTCTAAACCTAGGTGTGTCTTATGATCAGGAGTGTCTTATGGAGCGAAAAATAGAGTAGATTATGAAATAAACATTAATTACAACACATGTAATGGATCTTTGTTTATGTGTATTCAAAATGAAAAGGCAAAGGATGTTATCAATCCGTTTTACATCACAGAAAAGAGTTATAATGGTGATGAATAGATAGATGGCTTGAACATCACATTAAAGAACTCATCTGAAATTGATGATCATTGATCTCAAATCCAGCCATAACATAGAGAGAGGATTACCTATTAAAAACAAATATTTAGGATTCAGTATAGTTCATAAATTCATAGTTAGGGCCACAACAAGAGAAGCAATATTGATGTGTTTAATGAATGGATAAACCTTTTGGCACCCATACAATCTAAAGAAATCAACAAGCACCTTTAAGCATTTTTTAAATGTTATACAGTATATATTTTAAACAATAAACAGCCATAGCATAGTATAGCATTTAGACTTATATACCGCTTCATAGTGCTTTACACCCCTCTCTAAGTGGTTTACAAAGTCAGCCTATTGCCCCCAACAATCTGGGTCCTCATTTTACCCACCTCGGAAAGTTGGAAGGCTGAGTCAACCTTGAGCCTGATGAGATTTGAACTGCCAAATTGCAGGCAGCAGAAATAGCCTGTAGTACTGCACTCTAACCACTGCACCACTAAGGCTCATGTTTTTGAAGAATTAAAAAAAATGCTTCAATAAATGGAGCATTAATACAAATAAAGGACAATAGAATTTATATTTTAATTTAACTTAAAGCCTAGCAAAACAGAGGTAACCTATATTTTAAAACAATGCTGCCTTGAATTGCAGCAGAAAAATCCAGTTTCTATCAACAATTATCTTGATTTATAATTTTCAGCAACTTTGTTTTTTTTAAAAAAATCAATCCAAAGTATGATTCAAGACAAGCATAAAAGACCAGAATACAATAGAATAACTATATAAAGATATTTTTTAAAATGCAAGAAAATCCTAAACCAAAAAGCAGCCAGCAATGAATAGCATTAGGGAGGACCCAACATTGTCCAACAGCTACAACTATTGATCGGAATTGTTCCCCGGGGACCATAATTTTCTTTATAATTTTATTTTTATTGGGAATTGTTCTTTTGTGAGGTTGTTTTTTTTTTTGTTTGTTTAATATTCTTACTAAAAGTAAGAAATGTAAACCACTCAGAGTTCCTGTGTATTGAAGGGGCAAATAATAAAAATAATGAAATAAATGTATGTCCTTAACCTAAATAGGCTTTTTACAACACGTAAGTAAGAGTCCCTGCTTAACAAATTGGCAGCACTTACACTAGGGCCTCTGTCTAGGCAAGTTCTCCGCTACTTCATGGAAATCAGTGTTTTCTTTGCATGGAAAGCAAATGGGGTTTTGTGGCAAATGTGATACAGTGGCATGTCATAAATTACCTTTTGTTAATTGTAGCCATAACTACATTGTAAACTGCCCTTTAGGTGGGGAAGTGGAAACAAGCTTGCGTGTACCCTGTAATTTCATAGCACTCACTTGGAAAGAAACACAGAAACTTTCCCACTGTTTGTAATGTACCATCTGATTATATAAACCACATCTGGCATTGAAAGGATGGAAGGGTCACATGGTGGTTGGTGCCATAAAATACCGCTAGGACTTCTATATTTCTGTTCCTTGAATATTTTCTCAAATTAATCTGCATCTTCCCATTATTTAGAAGACTTACCTGAAGAATTAAATATATACTCTTTCAAATGCTTTTGCATAGCATATATTATTAAATATAGTAATATTGAACGAGCAAGTTTGGTGTCATGATTAAGGAATCAAGCTAGAAACCAGAAAACTATGAGTTTTAGTTCTGTCTTGGGCACAAAGCCTTGGATTTTGGTCACCAGTCACTTTCTCCCAGCCCTGTGAAGGAGGAAATGCCAAACCACTTCTAAAAAACCTTGCTAGAAAACAGGAAATTGTCCAGGAAATCTCCAACAATCGGACATGACAGAATTGAAGAAAATTAAATATTTAATTAATGTGTTATATGAATATTTAATATTTCTGTTTCTATAGAGTCTGTGTGTGGGAATTTGTGTGTATGCCTCTGAGTATCATTGCAGGGAGATTAACATGTCTGCCATCTATGTATGCCAAATTGAAGACGTAGAATTGCCTTCAAGTTGGCAAATGCAGGAGACTGAACATATACAGTACATAGTGATATTTCCAAGTTATAAATTATTCTTAAACAAATTCTATTTGTCATGCTTTCTTTCTCAATATTTGGCCATTTGGATGCCATTTCCTTAATAAATTAGTCTAGACTAAAGATCTGACATTGATATGTATTCAAAGTGTCAAGGGATTGATAAACTGGCCACTAAACCTATCACAAAAATGTCAAAAAAGTGAGTCTGCATATGAAAGTTGTTTGATAAAGAGAAAGCTTGTAAGACCTATAAATCTGAATCATAGGTTACATAACAGATTAAATCCTGACATTTTATTTTAAAAGATTGTGAAGGAAATCATATCAAGCCTTTCCCCTAACCTCTTCTCAGCCAGCTAGCATTTTTACCCAAACTCAATCTCACAAGTGTTTGTTGTACATTGATGTTGCAAATGTGAGCATTGTTTGCCTAGCATGACAGTTTAAAAATGGAGAACTAGCCAAGCAAAAGAAATCTCTGAATTGTTTGGGACAAAGGCAGTATAAAAAGCTGTAGGAGATTGTTTTTTCATCTCTCTCCCAAACTCAAATACAATATCAAACTTATTATTTTCTTACCTAAACATTATAAGATTGTCTTTAGGATGTGGAATCATTGCTATCTTTTTCGTTCCCAACGTTAATCTTGATGAAATTATAGACATTTGCAAATCTCCAGAGATACATTATTGAATAAAAATTTCAGGCCTGTGGTGGGAATGGAACTCAAATTAACATTCTTTGCGGGTGCAACAAAGAGTAATAATCACACCAATAATATAATATAAATGCTAAGTAAGTATATTTGTAGGTACTAATTTTGTGGAGTCTAGATGGAGGAAGGAGTAAATGGGAGTATATTTGTTTTTAAATAGGCTCTCTGGTCTTGATAGTGGTATTTAAACCAAATGATAGCAAATCATTTCTTGTCTTTCTCTAATGAAGATATGTGGCAAAATTATCAGTACATTTTATTTCCTTTTGCTAGTAATTGATCTTTATTTTATATCAGACTACTTGGCTGAGTTGTTCTGTGATCTGCCTTTGTTAGAAAAGCAACATGCTCAGCAAATACAGAGCAGGGGTGAAATGTGAAATTTTCCCTACCGGTTCTGTGGTGTGGCTTATTTTGTGGGTGTGGCTTGGAGGTCAGGTGGGTGTGGCTTCAGGTGGCATGATCATGTGGTCATGTGACTGGTTGGGCATGGCCAGGTTGTCATGTGACTGGATGGGTGCGGCCAATTTAGCAGTCCATTTTTGCAGGGAGCAGGGGGTTGGACTAGATGACCTCTGAGGTCCCTTCCAGCCTTTGCTGTGTTGTTTCAAAACATCCTCTGAAGCTGCGTCTAGTGCCAGCCAAGTTTGTGGTCCTCCCTCCCTCCCTCCCTCCCTCCCTCTCTCTCTCTCTCTCTCTCTCTCTCTCTCTCTCTCTCTCTCTCTCTCTCTCTCTTTCTTTCTTTCTTTCTTTCTTTCTTTCTTTCTTTCTTTCTTTCTTTCTTGGGAAGCAATCCCCCAAATAAAATAATACTCATAATAAAAGGCTCACAGGAAAACAAGGAAAAAATCAAGCTGCTAACAAAGAAGCTCATTCCACATTCCTGCCCAATAGAGATAATAAGATAATGATCCTATAGAAAGTGGAAGCCTGACGTTTGGCTCCATTCAAACAAGCAGGCAAACAGATCCTTAGAAAACCCATTCAAGATGGGATATTTTGAAATTTCCCTATGGCAAGATTTGGCAGCTAACAAAACACAGTAGTAGAATCAGAATAAGCAGCACCACACTCAAGACCTGACACAGGACGAAAGTCATTTAGCCACAATGGGAATCACCCAACCCCTTTTAGAAACACAAAGCCCATATTGCACAAACCCCAAAACTTCAAAAACATAGAACCATACAAGAATCCTTCCTTTTATCCACTGCTGAATTCACTTCGCTTCTGCAATTAAAAACCTCCTTCCGGGCAGCTTCTGAAGGCTTTTCAATTTAAAGTAGGAGTCTCCAAAGTTTGCAACATTAAGATTTGTGGACTTCAACTCCCAGAATTCCTCAGCTAGTCATGTGGCTAAGTTGGAGACTCCTGGTTTAAAGCGACAGCATTTTTTTCTTCTTTGCCAATCGATCTCCCGGCTGGAAAGTGAGTCCTGGTTTTTTCCTTCTAACATCTCTCTCTTTCTTTCTCACTTTCCTTCCCTTCCCCCCCTCCCCCCTCTCTCTTTCTTTCTTTCAGGGGAACCGGCAGGGGGAAAAGGGCTTTAAAACGTTTTTTTAAAAAACCAGGAAGGGAGAATGTTGAGGTGGGTAGGCGGAGCCTCGCGCTGCCATCCCGGTTCTCTGAACCAGCTGCTGCAACCCCTACCTACTCGCCCGAACCGGGAGGATTTCACCCCTGATACAGAGCCATTTAAGCTCTTGGGGGGGGGGGAGAAAGAAAAGATTATTGAAGGCATAAGGCAACAATGAGTTAAGGAAGGTAAGACTTAGAGCAAATGAATCCCTGCCTGTTAATGGAAGAATGTTTGCAATTGAATTGTAATAAATTCATCAGCACCATCCCATCTGGCAAACTAATTTATCTAACTTATCAGCTTCAGTAAAGTAGAATGCTAAACTTTGTAAGAAAATTTGCGCCACCAAAGCAATACTGAAAGAAAGTTTGAGGATGATAATACATCCCAGGAGCTGCTACCTCCTAACCTGGATGTTGCAAGTTATCTTAAAGTTTCATTTATCAAGCCATTATTGCAGATAATTGGGGAGTCCACTTAGTTAGACTGAGTTATTTATGCCATGAAACCTGTATTTTGGAAGTCTTAATAGAGACAATTGATCTAATTGTCTGTTTCCATAACATTTATTAGTTCCAAAAAAAACTGAGCCTTGGTCTTTGTTTAATAAAATGTTAGTTAATTTCAAGTGAGTTTTATGCATTTTCCCATTCCTATACTATACTTTTAGTCAAACTTTGAAATAAAGTAAGCCTGTTGAGATCCAAGCTTTATCATTATGTTCATTTTTTCTACTTTTTACTTTTAACTATATGATTTGTATATATCATTGCACAAATCAAGCTGACTGCAAATCCTAAGGATGGGTGGATGGATGAATAGATCCGATCAATAGATGGATTTAGTTAGCTAGTTATCTATTGAATTTATACATTACCTATATAACCTAAGTAACGCTGAGGAGTTTACAGACAAAATAATAAATAATACAAAACATTAGAGCCGAGGTGGCGCAGCGATTAGAGAGCAATACTGCAGGCTACTTTAGCTAACTGTGATCATTTGAATTCAGCTGTTCAAATCTCACCGGCTCAGGGTTGACTCAGCCTTCCATCCTTCCAAGGTAGGTAAAATGAGGACCCAGATTGTTGGGGGCAATGTAAATATATACATTGCTTAATGGTGCAAACCGCTTAGAGAATGCTTGCACTATGAGGCGGTATATAAATCTCACAAATGAATGAATGAATGAATGAATGAATGAATGAATGAATGAATGAATGAACGAATAAATGAATAATGAACAAACAAACAAATAAATAAATAAATAAAAGCAAAATTAAAAAGAAGGCTAAAATTTACAAGTTTAAAATCAAAGTTAACATTTAAAAAAATCAAAGTTAATAAAAGTTGAAACATTCACAAAGCTACAAGGAGTGCCCTCAAACAACCCAGCCATCCCACGGAATGCATAACACTCTTAGAACCCCATGCTAATTGGCAGAACTAGATCTTAACATTCTTACAGAAAACCAGAAGAATGGGAGCTTACCTCATCTCTGGGGGGGGTGAGATGTTTGAAAGGATTAGGAAAATAGCAGAGAAGGACTCTTTCTTCATTGGAGTTGTACTCAAACCATTTAGAGAGCACCAGAATTGGAAAGCTTGAAGAGAGAGGGGAAAGAGTGTCTGTAGCATCTCAGTAAGAATTGTGTGATATAATTGAAGAAATAATATCCCAGCGTAAAAGTGAAATTGTTGGGATTGTTCTTAGAAGCTTGGTTTTTGTTGCTATTGTTTTGGGGTTTTTTTTGTCTGGGAACAAGAGGGGGAAAATAAGCAAAACAGATGGAACCACAACTAAATTGTATGTCAACTGATTTCCCCAAAAAGAAATTTGGGGGGGGGGGGATAAGGATGGGTGGTGTTGGACACATCATCTGCTCCTACCAAATTGTTTTCTTAATGATATAGAACAGAAGAGAGATCACCTAATGCGCCACTTTCCATCTCTATTCTGGTATTGTTTTAAAGACCAGTTCTTTGGGAACTATTCAGGATAATTACCATAGATATTTTTTTTCAGTGGTCTGGACAGTCTGACGCCTTTTGATATATAGCAATAGCAATAGCACTTAGACTTATATACCGCTTCATAGTGCTTTACAGGCCTGTCTAAGCGGTTTACAGAGTTCAGCATATTGCCCCCAACAATCTGGGTCCTCATTTTACCCACCTCAGAAGGATGGAAGGCTGAGTCAACCTTGAGCCGGTGAGATTTGAACAGCTGAACTGCAGCTAGCAGTCAGCTGAAATAGCCTGCAGTGCTGCATTCTAACCACTGCGCCACCTCGGCTCTTCTATAGACATTGAAAAGTCTATCTATAAAGTCCTCTGCTCTATTTCACTCTTGTCTGTTGCTCATGTCTCTTTCTCCCTGCTTTGCCTGTCCAATTAGTCTTTTAAATGTTTTGTATGTTTGTTGAAGTTTAGTAAATAAATATTGAGTTATATATTTTGCTAGTTGAACTGCGGGGAAGGAGAGTGCTTGCTCTGATCTGGTTATTGGGATTGATTAGTAATGTGCTGAGAGCAAACCAAAATAATTTACCAGCAGTTTCTTACCAATAAAAATTGGGAAACCAACCTTCCTAATCCAAAAAGTCAATTATATACTTTTCTTTTTAAAAAAGATTTTAACAATCCGTAATAATGTGAACTACAGAGTGTGCTGGTGTCACTACTAAGGTCAACTTTTCCTTTTGCAGAAGCTGACATCTCAGACAAAATGAAAGATCTGCCACTTTGGTTTCTAATGGAGCTTTCCACTTTATTTCTATCTAAAATTGAATGTATTCCGATCCATTGTGAAACTATCTGGTTTAACTAGATAAATGAGATTTTGTTAAAAATCCAAAAGGAAATGCTGTTTTTAAAAAAACAGTAATATTTAAAATACTGCATTTTATGCCTGTATTATCACGCCATATTTGTAAAATTTTATTGGTAGTGTAGAATAGAAATATTATGAAGTTAGTGAATATTTTATCACTCTACCCAGTAAGATCCTTCTTCCAATATTCTCTTCATCAATATTGTGCAAAAATATATTAAAATAAACAAAATCCTACATTTCTTTTTTTTCTTTATGATGCATTTAAGTTATTTCTTTGGGGAATATCCTCTAATATAATATATCCCCTTTTCTGTGGCTATAGACATTGTGTAGGTGTCTTCATCATGGATTATCACATGGCTGGTGAGCCAACACAAAATTACATGGGTTGTGTACCACACCCTATTTAGTGTGGAACCTTATCTTTTTGGAAGCACATTTACCCCCCACGCAAAAAAGGGAGGGTTGAAACTTAAATGTAATGAGTTGGTTATAATCATCAAAAATTTGCATTTAATTTACTTTAAATGGTATCATTACTTACACAGGCATTGGCGACAAATAGATACTGCAGCTGCTGTTCTGCAGGAATCATATGGCATAAAAAAAATCAGTGGGGTCCTGTAAATGTGTTTGTTCATGTTAAGTATTGAGACTGCATAGTTTACTCCAAGGTCCGCTGTTCAAGCGGGAAAATGGAGACTGTTGATTGGTTGAGCCATCTGACAGCTCCCTATGAAAGGAGAAGCTGTCAGCCTGGCTCTCTGCTGGATCTTACACACTGTTACAATAAAGAGCTGTTTGTCTTAAGCTGCCTCAAGCCTCTTCAGCCCCAGGACTCAACAACTGGCAACGAAGGTGGAATACTGAAGAAGGTTGAAAAAGCGCTAAAAGAAGACGCCAAAGATCCAGCCCGGCAGAAGAGAGAACGGTGGCCATTTTGCATGGCAAAATTCAAACCGCATAGGCCGAGATGTCAGCATTTTACCTGCTGACACTCTTCGATCCAGCGAAGGAGAACTGGGGGTCCTACATGACCCGATTCCACTGCTTCTTAGAAGCCAACTAGGCCTGTCTGACAACAGGAAAAGGGCACTTTTCCTCAGCCACTGCGGCCATGAGGTCTTCGACATGGCCGAGTCCCTAACAGAGCTGATGCCAGTGGAGACAGTTCCATGGCCAACATTGCAGAACATGCTGCAGACACACTATGGTCTGGTACCCTCGAAGGTGGTCAGATGGCATGAATTCCGGCAAAGGTTGCAGCAGGACGGCGAGTCCATTAATCAATACCTGGCTGCTTTACAAAAAGTAGCCACACACTGTGATTTCCGAGACCTTGATGACATACTATTGAACCAGCTAATATGTGAGGTGCAAGACATTCGCTTGCAGAGAAGACTACTTGCCAAATCCAGTGTGACTCTGCAAACAGCATTGGATGAGGCAAGGGCAACCAAGTTCTCCAACAAAGCCGCAGAGTCCCTCCACCACCAAAGTGTGCTGGCGCCCCAGAAGCCAATGCCAGCGGTCCATGAAAACCAATGCCAGGATGACCCAGAGGATGACAGCGAAGAGGAGGTCTACAGAACAGATCAGCGACAAGGGATTGAAGCACAAAAGCCAAAGCCTTGCTATAGCTGTGGGGGTCAGCACCCATGAGCCACCTGCAGATTTAGAGACACAGTGTGCTGCCGCTGCAAAAGACCGGGCACATTGCTAAAGTCTGCTGAGCCAACCTTCTGCCCAGCAGGCGCACCACCACAGAGGCCAACCAAGACAACCCAAGACAAGGCCAGAGGCAAGAACTACTAAAGCCAAAGCACCGCACCAAGTATA
The DNA here is from genome assembly GCA_023053685.1 of Diadophis punctatus similis. Classification (NCBI taxonomy): domain Eukaryota; kingdom Metazoa; phylum Chordata; class Lepidosauria; order Squamata; family Dipsadidae; genus Diadophis; species Diadophis punctatus. Next base: position 26,250,560 of record JALIGW010000007.1, on the reverse strand, counting down.
ACAGAGCCCCAGAAACCAATCAAACCAGGACCGGACAGGCAAGTACCCATAATAACAGCAAAATACATGCGACTGTGTTCCTGGAGGGGTTTCCCTGTGAAATGGAGATTGATACAGGTTCGTCCATTTCAATTATGTCCTGGGCTGCTGTGAAACAAGCCATTCCGGCACTCAGACAAAAGCAACTCAAGATCAGCATCCCTGTCCTGGACTGGGGCAACTTCAACATGAGTTTTAGCCGATTTGAAGGGAACCTGCCATTGATAGTAGTTCACGACCGCCTCCCTAGCCTATTGGGCCTGGACTGGTTTGGAGCCCTGGGCATGGGAGTGACTGGGATCTATGCTGTATCCAGTGGCTGCGCCGACCTGCTACGAGAGTTCCACGACATGTTCAACAATGGGCTTGGCAAGTATGTGGGCACACCAATTTCCTTTAGCCTTGACCCTAGCATAGCCCCAATTAGAATGAAGGCCAGGAGGGTCCCCTTCACATTAAATCCCAAAATCAACTACGAACTGGATAAATTAATCAGTCAGGGAGTGTTAGAACCAGTCGATCATGCGAAGTGAGAAACCCCTATAGTGACACCGGTCAAGACTGATGAGTGTGCGCATCTGTGCAGACTGCAAATGCACACTCAATAAGATCTTGCAACAGAGTGCATATCCAGCACTTCGTCCAGCACTTGTTACACACCTAGGCCCATGGGCCATCTTTCCAAAACCTGGCCCTGAGCAGGCGTACCAGCAACTGCCAGTAGATGGCACCACAGCCGAAGCGCAAACCATAGTCATGCAGAGGAGGGCTTTCAAATGTAACCGCTTACAGTTCAGTGTCAGTGTCGCCCCGGGAATATTTCAGGGCATTATGGAGCACCTGTTAAATAAGATTCCTGGTTGTGCCCTACTTTGATGACCTGCTCATCACCACTAACAATGAAAGCTAACTAAAGGAGAGGCTGAGGGAGATCCTGTGCAGGTTTAGGGCTGCCGGACTAAGAGCCAAGGCTAGCAAATGCCAAATTGGGGTGCCTGAAGTAGAATTCCTAGGTTACCGAATTGATGGTTACCGAATTGATGGGACTGGCATACACCCAACTAAGGACAAGGTTAGGGCAATCCGAGAAGCCCCAACTCCTACCTACAGCATATTTCTCAAGAATAAAGCTACCATTGCTGAGCCCCAGGATAGACTGTTGTCAAAAAAGGCCCCCTGGGTTTGGGGAAAGACCAAGGCAGCTGCTTTCCAGGCCGTAAAACACCTCTTGTCAAAGGACAGCTTTCTGCTGCAGTTCAACGAGACTGTGCTGGTGGTGCTTGTGTGCAATGCCTCCCCCTTTGGAGTCGGGGCTGTCCTGAGCCACCAGCTGCCTAACGGCTGGGAGGCCTGGTCGCTTATTTTTCCAGAACACTCTCCAGCGCGGAACGCAACTACAGTCAACTCGACTGGGAGGCACTTGCTGCGGTAGCTGGAATGAAGTGGTTTCACGAGTACCTTTATGGCAGAGACTTTGAGCTGGTCACTGACCACAAGCCCTTGTTAGGGCTTATTGCTGGGGACAGGGTCCTTCTCACCCCGACTCACCAGGTGGACAATTTTCTTCGCAGCCTACTCGTACAGACTGATCCAGGCAAATCCATGGGGCATGCTGATGCCCTCAGTCATTGCACTCTTCCAGAACTCATGGACGACCCCACTCCGGGCGTCCCTGTGCTCCTCATTGACTGCCTGGACTCTGGCCTGATCACATCGGCTGACATACCTGCACAGTCAGCTAAGGACTCAAAATTCAGAACTATTTTGAACTAGGTGTGGAGGGGATGGCCACAAGGCCTGGTTAAACCAGAATTCAGATTGTATTTTGTCAAACAGCATGAAATATCAGCGCAAGGGGTTGCCTAAAGTGGGGAGATCGCATCATTGTTCTTCCATCGCTACGAGAGGAGATTCTAAGGGCATTGCATGAGGGTCACCCTGGGGTGGTCAGGATGAAGACGCTGGCCCGAAGTTATGTTTGGTGCCCAAATATGGACAAACAAATAGAGGAGTGGGTGGCCGGCTGCACACCTTGCCAGGAGTCTAGGGCCACACACCCCAAATCTCCGGTTCAAGAGTGGGAGAGGCCTTTGGTATCCTGGTCAAGAATCCATATCGATTTCGCGGGTCCATTCCATGGCCAAACGTTCATGGTAGTGGTTGATTTATACTCCAAATGGCTGGAGATCATCTTAATGGGATCGACAACTGCTGAAGCGGTCATACGGACACTCCAGAGACTCTTTGCCACTCATGGATTGCCAGACGTGTTAGTGTCTGACAACGGGCCGCAATTTACAGCCACTCAATTCAAAGGGTTCTTGGCAGAACAAGGCATCTGACACGCACTGACCGCTCCTTTCCATCCAGCCAGTAATTGACAGGCTGAACGCATGGTCAGATCAGCCAAAGAGGCACTTGGGCGCCTAGGCCCAGGTGACTGGCAAGCAAGAGTGGATACGTTCCTCTTGGTGCAGCATATAACTCCCACCGCAGCCACTGGGAGAAGCCCAGCCGAGCTATTAATGGGCCGGTGACTCTGCTCTGTATAAGACAGGCTGCACCCTAATTACTCCAACCAGCAAGAACAACCCATCCAAAAACAAACCAGGCCATTTGAAATAAATGACCAAGTGTTTGCTAGGAACTTTGCCGAGGGGTCCCTATGGCTACCTGGGGTAATAGTAGAAGTCACAGGTCCTAAGTCCTATGTGGTAGCATTAGCCGATGGAAGAAAATGGCGGCAGCACATCAATCAACTGCACAGCTGCCAACCCACAAATGCAGATTACCAAAATTCTCCTAATAATGATTTCCCTACAGCTGAGTCAAACCCGAGGGCGACAGAACACCTACTTGATGACCCAGGGCTCCAGCAACATCACAAGCTGAACCGGTTCCAGTAAAATCTGTGACCCTGCCTGAAAGCTTCCAGGAGCTTCCATGGGCGGAGCCAGAGACGACACAGACCCAATCTCCCTGGCTGAAGCCAACTCCCCTACTAAACCGCGCAGGTCCACTAGGGTTCCTAAAAGCCCTTCCTACATACGGGACTACGTATGCTAATGTTGGATCAAACCAAGAGGGGAGGGGTGTTAAGTATTGAGACTGCATAGTTTACTCCAAGGTCCGCTGTTCAAGCAGGAAAATGGAAACTGTTGATTGGTTGAGCCATCTGACAGCTCCCTATAAAAGGGGAAGCTGTCAGCCTGGCTCTCTGCTGGATCTTACACACTGTTACAAGAGCTGTTTGTCTTAAGCCTGCCTCAAGCCTCTTCAGTCCCAGGACTCAACAGTTCAGGCAAGTTTCCAGGGTTGTGCACAGGAACAAAGGACAAAGAACTGACTCAAACCAGCAGTTAAAATAGACTCTAAAACATGCTGATCGGTATGAGGAAAATTATGCAAGATGCTGAAAAGATAGTAGAATGGGCTCAGGGCAAGCTATTTGCGGTGTGTCCTCTAGATATGGGATGATACACGAAAGAGGACCCTGTCTCTATTCACTGGTTATAGAATTTCAATCTTTGTTGCAACCAAGGAAAAATTAGGCTTGTAATAAAGATACAAAAAATGAGCAGCTATGGTTAGAGAGGGCTATGACTCTATCTAAAGAGCAAATGTCCGCCTTTAAAGTAGGAAGTAGCCAAAGAATTTTAGGTACTCAAATTGAAGCCAGGTTGTGGATAGAATGATGATGATGATGATGGTGATGATGATGATGATCATTACTATTACAACTGTAGTGTACAGAAAGGGAACCAAAAACAAACAAATTATATAATATATATAAAAGCTACCCTGATTTTAAAATATTAAAGGTTATACTTCCACCTGCCATGTGGAATAATATTGATCAGCATTTCCAGGAGTATAGCAAATATATCACATACTGATATGCCATATTCAATTTCCCCTATTAATGTTCTGCTACATTCACTGGAATTTATTTTGGGGGGAAATGACTAGTAGAGCAGGCATGATACTTGTCTGACTTAAATAAGAACTGGAAAGCTTACACATTTTGAAGGCCTCAGCAAGTGGCAGTAAATACCTTATACCCTGTTGTGCTGATCTCTACATTTTCAACATGACAGTGTGATATTTTATGATTACATAAGAAATACTGTTGTCTTTGAACCCTCTAGGCAAGAAAAAGAGTTTACCTAAAATTTTATCTTTTAAAAGGGACTCTTTACAAATGTTGACTTTCAGCATAATAGTCTGTCCCATAAAGTCACATTGACTGGCATGCTCAAATAGCGTAGTAGTCTGTGCTCATTGGAAATGTTTATCAGACAAAACCATTCCTTGTGTAATCATTGCTGGTAGAAAGTTATATTTTCAGCTTAGTAAGCACTTCCTGTATCACTAAGCTTTTAACATATGGTTTCACCATGCACTGTCTCAGTTATAAAAAACGAGCCTCTTCTTTGACAAACAGCCTGATTTTTCTCTGTAGTCTTGAGAAATACCACTCTGAGGTTAAGCTGCTTCACCAAAATATGCCTTATGTAGATGAAAAACCGCTATACAACTAAAATATGCTCAGATTTTCAGCCCATATGTAAATTCAATTATTGCTAAGGGAAAGTTGGGAAGAAAGTTGTTCTGGGTCTATTGGTGATGTGAAGTTTATTTACGAGATTTAGCGCCTTCAGACTATCATCTCTTCGGCCCCATGAAAGAGAGTTTGAGAGGCAAACATTATTCCAGTGACGAGAAAGTGAAAACTGCAGTGAAGAAGTGGCTCAAAGAACAGTCAACAAAATTTTACGAGGCAGGGAAACATGCTCTCATTCGAAGGTGGAACATTGCTATTGAGAGAAACGGTGACTATGTTGAGAAGTAGGGATGTGATCCATAGAGGACCAGCTTCATTTTGATGTATGCTACATGTTCCTGTGTTAGTAATTATACCTGTCCTAAAGAAAATGGCATTACTTTTTGACTCACCCTTGTATATGATTCCTAGTTACTAAATACAGCGATAATATAAATTGTCTCTTTTTTCTTTTTCTGATTAGTAGCTGAAGATTGAAAGGTAGGGAGTAAGAGTGGGAATTTCTGAAAGAGCAGGGATCAGTAGTGGAACTGAAAGTCTATTCCTGAACATCACATGTCAGAACATCAGCAATGCCCTGATGGATCAGACAGACCCCTTCCCCACCTAGTCCAACAGTCCGTTCTCACAGTAGCCAACTAACTATTCTAGCCTCCCAGCAGATGGTCTTCAGAGGCAGTCACATTGCTATCAAGTCTAATAGCCATTTATCGTCATGACTTCAGTGAATTGTACCAACCCTTTTTTGAAGTCAGTTGAGTTGGTAGCCAGCACCAAATCTAGTGGTAGTTCCGTAGGCATCTAGTAGTAATGAATTCCAGATTTAAATTGTGTCTTGTATAAACATACGTTTGTCTTACAGGATTAAATTTCATTAGATGACTTCTGATTCTAATATTTGGGAAAGGAAAAATAGATTCTCTTTGTCTTTACCATACTTAATGTTATACACTTCATTCCAATTCCTTCTTATTTGCTTCTTCTCTAGTCTAAAAAGCCCTAAATGTCACAACTTTTCCTCTTAGAGAATCTGCTTCTGCTGCTTGCTCATCTTAGTTGGCCTCTCTGACCCTTCTCTAATTCTCCACATCCATTTCGAGGTACAGCAACCAGAACTGCACACAACATTCAAATCAGTGGTGCACTCACACCACTGATTTGTATAAAGGCATTATGATGTTGGTATCTCTATTTTCAATACTTTTCTTATTATCCCTAGCATTCTGTTGAACCTTTTTTCAGCAGATGAACATTGTGCCAATACCTTGATCAAACTCTTTAGTTCATTATTTCAGGATCTGTTTACTCATCAGTCACTGTCAGCTCTGAGCTCATTTGTTTGTATGAATAGTTAGGATTTTTGGCACCATTTTGCTCACATTGAATAACACCTGCCATTTTGATACTCGCTCCCCTATTAGAATTGCCTTCATTTTAAGTGTGTGCCTAGTACAATATATTTTATAATATTTCACTCTTAGGCTTCTGTGATTGGACTATAGCTAATACTGAAATAATAAAAAGTAGTTCCTCCCTTTGTCAGGTTTCTTCATCCCGTGCTCAGGAATCTATAAAGCTTGGAATAAATCAAAGGGATTTTATACTTCAAGGCACAATGTTGGGGTGTGGGAGAGTTTAATGTATTTATTATGATATACCAGTAAATGCAATTCTAGCGGTCTGTAATAGCTATAAATATATTGTAGTAGGCATACACTTAAACTGAAGGTGATTTTAATAGGGGAACAAGTATCAAAATGGCAGATATTATACAATGTGAGCAAATTGGTGCCAAAAATCTTAAAGCTGAGGGAGAATTATCTAACCCTTCCTTGCATTTTTTGTGAATTGGAATCTACATCACTGAATGTATATCAATATAAAGAAGGAAAAACTGAATTAAGAAAATATGGCATCTAAAACTGGGAGAGTGAAAATTAGTAAAGATTTGAGCAAAAACCAATCTACTGTAGAAATTTCTTACAGTTTGAAAGCATCCATTGGGATTTCCTAAATACCTGTGCCATTTCATAAGTAGAATTTCCACATTTGGGATAGTGATCTTTTGACAAACAGTACCACTGAGTGCTATTAGGTGAGTGCTGTTATAAAGTGTAAATAATGCACTTCATTATTTGAGTGTGCCATCCATATTACTAAGTGCACTGAGGGACATATATTTAAGTAATGGAACATTTATTTATAACAAAAACACTTATATCAGCAGCTGCACAAGTCATTTCTGTGTTTGTTTTTAAATGTCCTAGTCTTATTCTCTAAATCAGCGATGGTGAACCTTTTTTTGCTCAGGTGCCAAAAGGGCACGCGTGCACACAATAGCATACGTGCGCGTGCCCATACCCATAATGCAATGCCCTCCTCCCCTATGCATGCGTGCACAACGCTCCCCGCACTGGCCCCTCTGCGCATGCGTGCAGACCTCACTAAAGCCTCTGGACTTCCGGTAGGCCCGTTGGGCCGTTTTTTGCCCTCACCAGGCTTCAGGAAAGCTTCCTGAAGCCTTGGGAAGGCGAAAAACAGCCCAACAGACCTACCGGAAGTTCAGAAACGAACTTCCGGTAGGCCCATTGGGTCTGTTTTTTGTCATCCACAGGATCCGGAGGCTTTCCTGAAGCCTGGGGAGGGAAAAAAAACACCTTCCCCCGCCCTCAGGAACATCAAAAATCAGCTGGCCAGCTCACACATGTGCGCTGGAACTGATATAGGGCAACGCCTCACATGCCCTCAGATAAGGCTCCGCATGCCACCTGTGGCACGCGTTGCATAGGTTCTCCATTGCGGCTCTAAATTATATTGCAATTTTTAATCTCCTTTAGTACCTTTGTAAATACATTAATTGATTCCAGTAGTTTAGAACATAGTGTCATATGTTTTGAGCTATAGATCAGCTTTCTCAGAGGTACTTTTTAGAATGTTGAATTTCAACTCCTATAGTTCACAGCTAGCATGTGCTTGTTTGGGATTGTGAGAGTTGAGGTCCAATACATCTGAAGAGACCCAAGATGAGGAAGATTTCAGAAGCCTCCAGGTCCTTTCAAAAAATAAGATTAAATACTTTAGGAAACTGTAGGTTTGGAACACTTTCACAGGCTCCTGTAGCATGAACTAATAGCAAAAACTATTGGAAAACTGGATCTTAGACAATGTAAACTAGTTTTTGCCAAATGTCTGTGGAAATCTATTCAAGAATCTGCTTAGATGACATTTGTGGTTGATTCAGTGTGTAAGTGGGAATGATAAAATGTTCAATACATCAAGTAAAATTCTACAGTTGCTTTTGTAATTGAGGTGACATACAAATAGATTAAATAAATATGTGTTCATTTAAATCTGATTAATCTTGTGGCTTTCCAGCTTTTATTGATTGGAGTTGTCATTGGATCCTAGAAACAATGATGAACTTGTAATTATTTTTCTCTCTTCAAGAATAAGGTTAAAAACCTCCATTGATATTTACTAAGTAATATTATGTAAAGATGAAATTATAGTTTGCCTGTTGCCTGGTGGATACAGTTTGCAGTATTGCCTATAAATTGCATCATTTGGGAATAATGTGAATTACAGTCCAACACATCTGGGAACTATCCATTGAATGTGGCTGCTTTAGAAAGAAATTACACAATCTGGCATGAATCAAAATAATAGCAACAGATTGGGAAACCTGCAGTATAAAATTGTCCTTTTTGTAAACAGGTGTTTCTAACTGAATTCAACTTAAATGTGTGAGTGAGAGAAAAAATGAATGAGAGGGAGATAGTCCAATAATAAGAACTCTCCAGGTAGGATACAATCACTTAAAATATAATGTGACACAAATTCCTTACTTTTTAAAAGTTTTTAAACAGAAAATCTCTGTGGGGAAAAGCTACTGAAATAATTAAGGCTTAAAGTAATTATTCCAGCCTGTACTTCATTGGATTTATTTTTTCCTACAATTTCACTGCTCTGAATCCTTATGCAATAAATATATCCATGACAGTGCATGAGCATAGTTCACAAAAGGTTGTGCTACGTACCGTATTTTTCGGAGTATAGGACGCACTGGAATATAGGATGCACCTAGATTTTAGAGGAGGAAAGCAAGGAAAAAAGTATTCTGAACCAAATGGTGTAGTAATATATTATTTAATAAAATACCAGTGTAGCAGAATACTTTTTACAACCATGTATACTTTTTACAACCATATACACTTTTTACAAACTTCAAACTTGACAGCTTTAAGACTTGTGGACTTCAACTCCCAGAATTCCTCCTCCAGTCATGCTAGCTCAGGAATGGGAGTTGAAGTCCACAAGTCTTAAACTTGCCAAGTTTGAAGACACTTGCACCCCTAATCCCTAACCCAGGGGTCTTCAAACTTGACAGCTTTAAGACTTGTGGACTTCAACTCCCATTCCTGAGCTAGCATGACTGGAGGAGGAATTCTGGGAGTTGAAGTCCACAAGTTTGAAGACCCTTGCACCCCCTTGGCAAGTTTAAGACTTGTGGACTTCAAATCCCAGAATTCCTCCTCCAGTCATACTAGCTCAGGAATGGGAGTTGAAGTCCACAAGTCTTAAACTTGCCAAGGGGGTGCAAGGGTCTTCAAACTTGTGGACTTCAACTCCCAGAATTTCTCCTGCACTTGGCAACCTTAAAAAAAAACCTTAAAAAAAACAATTTAAAAACAAAGTTCTAACCTGTCGGCTCTCTTCAGACAGCAACGGCAGCAGCGGCTCCTCAGGTGCCTCGGGAGCAGGCTTCAGGCGGTGTGGGGTGGGCAGTACCGGCGGTGGTGGCTCGCTTCGGGTAGTGGCAGCAGTGATGGCAGTGGCGGGCACAGCAGCGGCGGCGGCGGGGACAGTCGCGGCTGGGGCAGTTGCGGCTGGGGCAGCAGCAGCGGAGGCAGGGAGAGCGGGGACGCTGGCGGGGACAGTCACGGCAGCGGCGGAGGTAGGGACAGTGGCAGGGAGAGTGGCAGCGGCGGCAGGGAGAGCAGGGACGCCAGCGGGGACAGTCACAGCAGCGGCAGCGGCGGCGGAGGTAGGGAGAGCGGCGGGGAGAGCGGCAGCGGCTGCAGGGAGAGCGGGGATGCCGGCGGGGACAGTCATGGCGGTGGCGGTGGAGGTAGGGACAGCGGCAGGGAGAGCGGCAGCGGCGGCAGGGAGAGCGGGGACACCGGCGGGGACAGTCACGGCAGCGGCGGCAGGGACAGCGGCGGGGAGAGCGGCAGCGGCAGCGGGGACGGCGGCGGCATTGGCGGGGAGAGCAGCGGCGGGGACAGTCGCGGCAGGGGCAGTGGTTCCGGGCAGCAACGGCTGCGGCGGCGGTGGCCAGCAATGGCTGGAACCGGCCGAAAATGCGACGCACGGAGGCCAAAAACCTCCAGTGGGGGCTGGTGGGTGGGTAGGGCTACATTCAGTGTATAAGACGCACCCAAATTTTTACCCTCTTTTGGGGGGTAAAAAGGTGCGTCTTATACTCCGAAAAATACGGTAAGTGTGGTAATCTTTAAAATGCCACAATATGCATGGTTGTTTTCACATAATAAGAGGCAATCAAACTTGTGAATCCAAAAGACCCTTTATGTAATTGTTTAAATTTTTCCCTCTTTTCAAAGTGGTTGATGTTCAGGAACCCTCCCCTAAAACTTTGCTAATCTTTGAAGTTGATTTTTTTCCCTATCAAGATTGATCCTTCTTTTTGCTTTTATATTTATTTTTTCCATCACTGAAATTCTGATGTTCTTTAGCAACTCAGATTCATTCATAAAGACTGAAAATAATTTTCTTGGTCAAGTTCTACGACACTTTGGCAGCCTCTAATTAAGAGTAGCATGTATTATCTTTTAAATGACAAGTGATGTGATTTTGTTATTTGTTCCCTTTTTACAGGGTTTATTTACACAGGAGAAGTTGTGCATCAGATGTTAACAGCAACACAGTATATTGCACCTTTGATGGCCAATTTTGACCCCAGCGTTTCGAGAAATTCTACTGTAAGATACTTTGATAATGGTAAGCATGAATATTTTTGTTCAGATTATTTTTAGTTTAGCTGCTGTTTGTTTCCCTTTGTAGGAAAGTACACAATGGGTTGATCATAATAGTTAGCTCTTTAAAATGTAATACATTTAATTAGCTATTCCTCTGTATATAATACTTTAATTTAGTTAAAATTTTTCTGGTAGAGTCTCTTGGCATGTATTATCCATTATTATAATCTATAAAAGCTATAAAAGCTTTAGCTGTTACTGTATATAAAATTTCCATTAGCATTGTTAAAAAAGCGAATCTATAGTGTTTTCTTTTTAGTACCATCTGCATAATAAATATCCATTAATGAAGTAAACACATTTTTTTCTTAGTGTCATATTTTATAGAAACATACAGCATATTATAAAAACACAGAGGTTAATAAACTTCATAAAGATAATTGAAGTGTCAGTACTGTATAATATTTGAATAACCCTGCCTTTATTTACTGCTCTCAAAGGTCAATATCTGACATAAAATTTTAAGATGCAGAAACAAAATCCAATTTTGTTGCTGGAACCATATAAAGAATATACATATTTGAGTTAATTAAGCCATCCATTCTGTCATAGATTTACAAAACGTAAAAGTGGGAAGGAATATTGTAAATCATTTAGTCCAGCTCACTGTTCACTTATCAGAATCCACTACTGTAATGTATTTCTGGCAGCTGCCATCCTGCCAAAATTTTCAGCAAAAGGGAATCTACCACCTTTCTAGGTAGGATGCTCAACTTCTTTACAACTCTCCTTCTCACATTCAGATTTTTAATTCTAACCTATTGATCTTTGTCCTGTTTTAAACAGGGAAGACATCTTCTTCTGACTAATACTTACTGTAGTTATTGGTAGATGGCTATCTAACTCGTCTTAGTTTTCTCTTATTAGCTAACCATCTCAGCTCATTAATCCTTCCATAAGGTTTGGTTTTTACCTCCTACATCATCTTACTTGCTGTCTTCTGAATCTATTCCAGTTTTTCCACTCCTGTAAACTTCTGGTTAATCTGAAATATTGATTGGATTTAGATTTTTTTTATTATTTAGAATTAGAGGAACAAGCATTGCAGTCACAGTATTCACATTCAGTAGAATTATTGCTGATTTAACAGCTTGAGTTCTGAAAAAATTTATAGGTTTATCTACCTTTTAGCCTGGAGAGAACAAAATAATTTTGTTAGTCTTTGATCACTGCAGCAAAGAGATTCCCTGCAAGTTACAATCATAACATTAAAACATTCACAGTACACATACAGTAGTATATGTATATAGAATAGTTTATATACATATTCTGTAGTTACATACTTATACTGTACATACCTTGCCCACCTTTAAGTAATCTTTAAAAATGTTTCTTTTTGTTCTGCAAACCTTAGGTTAAAGTACTGGGAGGGCCCACATTCAGTTAGATGTGATGTGGTTGGAGATTATGTTGTCCCTTGCAAGATAGGTTTTATATAATATTGATTATTTTAACTTGTGAAGCCGCAGAGTTATTTTGAAATTGAGCAAGCTAGAAATTAAATCAATGAATTAATTAAAAATGTTAGTTGCAAAACTTGCAGCCACAGATAAAATCACAAAACAACCAACCCTAAAATAATTAAAAGCTGAAGTCAACATCCATTTATATCTACATATATACTGTACTCCACATACCATATTTTTCAGAGTATAAGATGCACCAGAGTATAAGACGCACCTAGATTTTAGAGGAGGAAAACAAGGAAAAGAGTATTCTGAACCAAATAGTGTAGTAATATATTATTTAATAAAATACCAGTGTAGCAGAATACTTTTTACAACCATGTACACTTTTTACAACCATGTATACTTTTTACAACCATGTACACTTTTTACAACCATGTATACTTTTTACAAACTTCAAACTTGACAGCTTTAAGACTAGTGGACTTAAATCCACTAGTCTTAAAGCTGGGGGAGGAATCCCAGAATTCCTCCTCCAGTCATGCTAGATGGGGTAATTAGAAGGCAAAAACGCCCCCATTTTTGCAAAAAACGGCCCATTTTTCGCTCATTTTTTTGCAAAAACAGGGCATGCAGAGGGTTTGGGAAGCCTGCAGAGCACTCCTAGGGGGTGGGGGAAGGCAAAAATGCCCTCATTTTTGCAAAAAACGACTCGAATGAAAACTGAGCTCTGTTTCTGGACTTAATAGATGCCCCCCATGTTACTTTGTTGTGCCATCATCTTCTTCCATATATTTTTTTTACTGATTTTCCAGCCAAGCCAACCAGTCTGAGATTTCCTGTAGTCTCTCCTCCAGGTATTAGCCAGGTACAGCCTATTTGATTTTCAACATCAGCTACCTGTTACCATCAAGCTGGGGACTTCTAGGGAAGCATGAGTCAAGTGACAATTATTCTTCAGTAATAGAGTTTGATACCTTTGGAATTTTTTATTTCTAAGACTTACAGGCTGTTAGTCACATAGCTCCATGAAGTTAGTATTTCTAATCCAAACTGTATAATATTTATTCCATTGAGATAAGTTCCCATGACTAAACACTACAATTTTAACTTGCCATAGCATTTATGAAATGTAATGCCAATAGATACAGAAATATTATTGTGAATTGTGTTTAAAGAAATTTGAAAAATACATTGACAATTCAATAAATACATAATTGGTATTAGACCCAGTAGATATATGGAGCTTACAGTTTTACCATATGTCTTGGATTACCGTATTTTTCGGAGTATAAGACGCACCTTTTTACCCTCAAAAAGAGGCTGAAAATTTGGTTGCGTCTTATACACCGAATGTAGCCCCACCCAGCCATCCCCACCCTTTGGGCTCTGCCTGCCAGCAATTTACCTCTTTGCAGCAAACAGAACAGAAACAGAAGCCTTATTAGCACACTAAGAGATTATCTGCCTCCCGACCAACAGCTGACAGCCACGTGGTAAAATGAAACTAACTATGGTGGCTGTAATGAGACAAAATGCTGGGAGATAAACTGCTGGCAATGTTAAACTGCTGAAATTGCAAGAAAGTAAGCTACAGCTACTGTAGCTTAGAGGTAGAGCTCTTGCCTCACAGTCAGGAGGTTGTGAGTTCTATCCTAGGTAGAGGCATATTCTGTTAATATACAGTGATCCCTCGTTTTTCGCTGGGGTTACGTTCCAAAAAGAACCCGTGATAGGCGAAATCCGTGAAGTAGTAACTTCAGCTTTGCGCATGCGCAGAGGGCAAAAGAACGCAGATGCCGACATCCAGGTGGGCGGGGGAAGCGGGTGGGGGAAGCCCCGCGCCGCGAACACCACCAGGTTGTTGAGCTGTGCGAACTGGGAGGATTTCACCCCTGGCCTCATGTGTATTTCACTGCTCTTGGCAAGCTGTTTTAACAATCAGCCAATCAGAATGCAGAACACAATGCATGATGCAAATCCGTGAAGCAGCGAGACCGTGAAAGGTGAACCGTGATATAGCGAGGGATTACTGTAATTGTTTTGTTAAATGTTTGTAGAGTGTTCAAATTATAAGACTTATTTTTTAAAGACTGCTTTATTATTGTTCTAGACCAGTGGTGGCAAACCTTTTTAGGCTCGCGTGCCAAAAAGGGGGGGGCATGCTCGCGCGCGCTCGCGTGCCCACACCCATTCCTCTCCCCCACGCATATGCACAGCACCCCCCCCAAGCTGCCCCCTGCGCATGCGCACACACACCCACCCCCACACAAAGGCTTACCGGAGCCTGGAACGACGAATCGGCAAACCGGAAGTGCGAAAAAACACACTTCCGGTTTGCCGGTATGCTGTTTTTTGCACTCCGGAGGGTTCAGGGAAGCTCCCTGAAGCTCCGGAATGCAAAAAACTACAAAACGGACAAACCGGAAGTGCGGAAAAGTGCACTTCCCGTTTGTCCGTTTTGTAGTTTTTTGCATTCCGGAGCTTCAGGGAGCTTCCCTGAACCCTCCGGAGTGCAAAAAACAGCACACCGGCAAACCGGAAGTGCGTTTTTTCGCACTTCCGGTTTGCCGGTGGGAACCCTCGCATGCCGGCTTCTATGGCTCCGCTGGCCACCTCTGGCACGCGTGCCATAGGTTCGCCACCACGGTTCTAGACAACTTAACAAAATGAAGAAGCTTTTTAAAATAAATTCTTGCTCTGAAGAGGCCCAGTGCTATTGTATCTTCTTTTAAATAGCAGAAAGCCTTCCAGAAAGCCACATCAATTTTGAAGATGTGTAAAAGTATAATTTGAAATGTCCTGTTTTAGTATTAAGTATTAGTATTAAAATAAGGCAGCTGAATTAAACCCTGACTTAGTCATGTTTGGAGTAGATCTATTTAAATAATTGGGAGGAGTTAGTGTGATTACATTTAAGAAAACTTTCTGGGATTAATATACTGCCATAATGTACATTTCTCCAATTCTTTGCTATTTCTATGGGTCAAGCACACATGCAGAGAAATACACAGCAAACAGTGTATATCATCTGTGCTGTTTGCTGTTTGCTGTTTGGCAAATTGCTGGGAGGCAGAGGCCTTTTTTCCTTGTTTTCCTCCCCCAAAACTAAGGTGCGTCTTATACTTCGGTGCGTCTTATACTCCGAAAAATACGGTAAATATTTCTGTAGAATTAGACCCTCAAGTAACAATAGATGCTGCCACAACCTAGATGCCACAACATTCTCTGGGTGTCAACATATTGCCTCCAACAACTCAATCCTCACTTTACCGATATCGTAAGGATGGAAGGCTGAATCAACCATGAGCTCATCAGGATCAAACTCCAGGCTATGTGCAGAGTTTCCCTGCAATACTGCATTCTAATCACTGTGCCACCAGGGCTCCTTTTGCAAGACAGCTATATTGTCTCTGCATGAAAAAGAATTATATAGATCCTTGGGAGCTATGAAATATATATGCAGTATATTTAAAGGGAGCCTAAAGAAAATGTGATATACAAATCTAATTAGAATTGTTTCTTATATTGAATGTACAAATTCCATGTTCTTTGAGTTTATTTTCAGAGACGTATTTGTTAGTACTATGGCTCTTTTGCACATTAGTCATTCAATTGACAGTGCCCTTAACCTGCATTGTATCTTTTATTATACAAAAAAATGTTATTTCCAGTACTTCTAGAAGGTCACTGGGAATTGATTTTTTTCATAAATTATTTAGAAAATGTTGCAATAATCATGAATTTTACATCTCTTTATTATTTTCACTATTTCATAAGAAGGTGTAATTACACTTCCTGTATAATGTCTGTTTTAGAAGATAATTACTACTTGAGTTGTAGTAATATGATTACAGTATTCCCCAGTCTAGGCTATGCTAAGCTATGGCTTACATTGACAACAGATATTTAGGTAATTTTGTAAGATCAAAGTCAAGGAAGTTGAATTAATTTATTAAATTGAAATCATATACTTTCCTCCAGTATTTTTGTCTCCTTTTCACATCTTGACAGGCACTGCACTAGTTGTTCAATGGGATCATGTACATCTACAAGATAACTACAATCTGGGCAGTTTCACTTTTCAGGCAACTCTTCTCAATGATGGCCGTATAATTTTTGGCTATAAAGAGGTGAGTCTGATCAGGTAATGAATTATTTCATTTCAGGATAATAACATGTAATAAATATCAATACAAGATCAAATAAAATTTTTGACATGGTAAAAATTCTAGATCATTAGTCTTTTAGTTTCTAGGATCTAAGATTTACAGATGGATACTGTTATAAAATAGAAACCTTTGGCTTCTGTATGAGGAAGAGAGTGCTATGAGATGTTATCAGTAGTGGGTTCTAAATCCCGTTGCTACCGGTTCGCGCTCACGCGCGTGCAACACTTCTGCACATGCGGAGAAGCTTCCTGGGCGGGTGGGCGGAGCTTCCCGCCGCCGCCGCTATCAGTTTGCAGAACCGGGCCGAACCGGGAGCAACCCACCGCTGGATGTAATGGAAAGTAAAGTATCTTTTGTATATTAGGCATAACCATTGAAACAGAGATAGATGACCTGTGCTCATCCAGTTGTTGCTGAATAACAAGTACCAGCATTCCTAATGAGCATTCCCATTTGTAAATGATGCTGGGAGCTGTAGATGATCAACATCTAGAAAACATCAGGTTCTCCACTATTGATTTTATTTATTTATTTATTTATTTATTTTGTGAGATTTATATACCGCCTCACAGTGCAAGCACTCTCTAAGCGGTTTACACCAGTAAGCAATGTATATTTACATTGCCCCCAACAATCTGGGTCCTCATTTTACCTACCTCGGAAGGATGGAAGGGTGAGTCAACCTTGAGCCTGGTGAGATTTGAACCGCTGACCTGCGGATCAGTGTCAGCTAAAGTGGCCTGCAGTACCTGCCTCTAACCGCTGCGCCACCTCGGCTCTTAGACATCACAGGTCAAAAGTAGCAATTGGTTATGAGTCTTAATACACATGTTTGGTCTACTGCCTAATCTTCTATTCATCTGCCTATCAAACAGCAAATGTTTTGTTAGAAAATTAGAAAATGTGGGACTGTTGAGGTGACAATGTAACATTACATTAGAAAGTTCCACACTTTTTGTTTCTTCCTTGATCCATCCAACTCTTACCATTTGGCAGCTGCTTGTAACTCACTCTTGAAACATATTGCATTATCTCATCTTATTTGTAAGAACATACCTTGTTCTGCTCAGGGAAATTTTTACTGGATGAAACAACTATGGATTTTCTCCTGACAAGGAAAATAAAATGAATGCAAACAAATATCATCACAAGCATCAGAAATACTAATGTGCTACAGTGAGCTTCTCATCATCCTCTCTTTTTGATTGCAAATGGATTAAATGAATCTGATGATAGTTAATATAAAGCTTTAAAAGGTAAACGTGGCATTTTTATGTTAGGGAAACATCTTTGGTATTCACTTCAGCTATCTGGATATTATAACAATAGTAGCTTTTTTCGGTGATCCTTGGAGATAAAAATGAACAAATGAAGTCAGTAGAGATATCAATAGGGATAAAGAATTGGATTAAAATACTAGTTTGATATCCTGATTTGATGACTCTTATTAATATAAATCAGTTCCCACTTAAACAACTCAGGAAATTATATAGTGTCAAATAGAAATATTTCTCATTTTTTCCTTTTAGTTCAATTTGATGGAAGAGACTTTGCTTGGGAATTGACATTCTACATTTATTTAAACACAAGATAGCAGAAACTATTTATGATTGTCCTGGTGTTTTTTTTAAATGGAAGAATCATCTGTCCAGCAGTGTGCAGCTTCCTTGGTGGTTAAATCCCTAAGGAAGATCTAGGGCTAGACCATTTCTCATTTACTTTTTAAAACCATGCTTCAAGGCAATCCTACTCTTGAAAATAGTTGAAGAATAGTTCCTCCCCTTAAAGAAAATCATAGCAATTTCTCATGTTACATCCTATTCACCTGTTCAATTTAATGATCAAGTGACACTTAGGTTCACCCTAGTTTGGAACCAACTATGACTAGAAGCTTTCATGGAGAAGCTTTCATTCTCCATTTCTCATGTGGGAAGGAGGAACATATGAGCCCAAAGCAGATAACAGAATAATAGAGTTGGAAGGGACCTTGGAGCTCTTCTTGTCCAAACCAGTGGACAAGCTCTATAGCACACCCACAAAATAAGCCATGCCCACAGAGCATGACTAAGCCACACCCACAAAATAAGCCATGCCCACAGAGTGGAAGTAAAACAATTATGAACCGCCCCTGGTCCAAACCCCTGCTTAGGCAGGAAACCCTACACCACTTCAGACAAATGGTTATCCAACATCTTCTTAAAAACTTCAGTGTTGGAGCATTCACAACTTCTGGAGACAAGTTGTTCCACTGAATAATTGTTCTAACTGTCAGGAAATTTCTCCTTAGTTCTAGGTTGCTTCTCTCCTTGATTAGTTTCCACCCATTGCTTCTTGTCCTACCCTCAGGTGCTTTGGAGAATAGCTTTGCTCCATTTTGTTTGTGAAAGCCCCTGAGATATTGGAACACTGCTATCATGTCTGCTGTAGTCCTTCTTCTCATTAAACTAGACATACCTAGTTCCTGCAACTGTTCTTCATATGTTTTAGCCTCCAGTCCCCTGATCATATTTGTTGCTATTCTCTGCACTCTTTCTAGAGTCTCCACATCTTTTTTACATTGTGGCAACCAAAACTGGATGCAGTATTCCAAGTGTGGCCTTACCAAGGCATTATAAAGTGGTATTAACACTTCATGTGATCTTGATTCTAACCCTCTGTGTATGCAGCCTAGAACTGTGTTGGCTTTTTTGGCAGCTGCTGCCTCATATTTAAATAGTTGTCCACTAGGACTCCAAGATCCCTCTCACAGTTACTACTATTGAACAAGGTACCACATATACTGTACCTGTGCATTTTGTGTTTTTTTGCCTAAATGTAGAACCTTACTTTTTTCACCATTGAATTTCATTTTGTTGGATAGCACCCAATGTTCAAGTCTGCCAAGATCCTTCTCTATCTTAAGCCTATCTTCCAGATTGTTGGCTATTCCTGCTAGCTTGGTGTTGTCTGCAAATTTGATGAGTTCCCGATCTATCCCTTTGTCCAAATCATTGATGAAGACATTGAAGAGTACTGGGCCTAAAACAGAGCCTTGGGGTACCCCACTGCATACTTCCCTCCATGTAGATGCAGTTCCATTGAGGACTATATGCTGAGTGCAATTGGTCAGCCAGTTACGAATCCATCTGGTGGTGATGCTGTCTAACCCATATTTTTCTATTTTATCTAATACCGTAGTATGTTATAGTCTACTTTATCAAATGCCTTACTGAAGTCCAAGTAAATTAGCATGGACCTAATAATTATAAATAGGTTGTAGGGATTTGTGAATGTACTTCTTCTGTAATCTTCTGTAATGTTAGTTAAGATTATATAAAATTATATAAAATAATAGTGAAATTGGGCCATTTAATCCTACAAGACAACATTGCAATTTTTTGTTTTGTGTCCACCTCATAAAACAAGAAAGATTCTTCGCTCTCTGCTTCAAGTCTAGTTTTTGTTTTGTCTTTTTACCACCCTGCCCCCCAACCCCAACCTTTCCTCCAGCACATTTTGCAAATAAAACAAATAGCTTTTACAGGGTTGAGGGTCTTATTGCTGCCTTAAAGAGCAGGTAAAGCTTTCACATTAAGCAAATTTAGAAAAATGTAGGGAACAAATTTAGTAGTGGACTATTATTAATTTGATTAGGAAAAAAACAGAACAGTTGTATTGCTGAATATTAGCATAGCTTAGAAACCTTTCCACTGTTTCTTCTAAAATTAAAAGAATCTTGAAAATGCAAATTACTTCAAAACCAGCCTTTCCTTGGATGTTTAAAATGCAGAGACCAATGTCCCCCTTAATTTAGACAGTGGGTTATTGTTTTGCTTTTCCCCAGAATTAAGAGAATTTCTATAAAATATTCAGTAACAGAAATGGAATTCGCTTCCCATCATATTTATTTTCTCTGTGTCTTTGTGCAGAATTCTATTAGTGCTCACAAAACAACATTAGAAAAAAGCTGTTTACACAATAAGCAAATTAAACTGTTTGAGAAATATATTTATTGTATTTCAAGTTTTTGTGAGCTTTGTTCCTAGAGTGATCTGACAATGAAGTCTATGGATAACAGACTTGAAAACATAATTGCTGAAGTAGTTACATGAAATTGGTGAGCAGGTCTGCCAAAACTTTAAATATTAGCTTCAAGTCACATCTCATTGTATATTCGTTTATTGCATATTGTTTTCTCATCCCCAAATGAATGTACTCTTTTTTGAAAGGTCAGTTTAATGTTGTATTGAAAATCTGTGGAGAGCAGTTATAACTAAACTCCATTTCTTATAAAAGCACACCCCCAGTAGCAAGTAAAGGGAGATGTCATGGTATGTGGAAATGATCTTTTGAGAGACAGGAAAAAGAGCCTGATATTAGCCCTTCCGGTAATACAGACAAGCACCGTATGAATACTAGCTATGGTTTTATTGTAAGGTTACATTAACACAAGTTTGCAACACTAAAAATGTTCCTTCCCTCCTTTCCTTTTACTCTACATAAAGCTAAGGAGGATCGGTTACCATGTGTGAACTTTGTTCAGCATTTGATTACATTTTATAATATGACATGTTAGTGATAAATATCTACTATCAAAAATAGATTGTTTGAAAAATTCTTTTTTCCCTTTTTTGGCAGATTCCTGTCTCAGTGACCCAGATAAGTTCAACTAATCATCCTGTTAAAGTGGGGCTGTCAGATGCATTTGTGGTTCTCCACAGGATCCAGCAAATTCCCAGTATGTTGTTACTGAATGTAGCATGAGCCAATATGATTTATTGTGAGAGAAAAATAGATTAAAGGAGATTAAAAATGTTTTAACTAAACAAAACTAGAAGTTTTATGAGGTTCAGATCACTAATTTAAATATAATTTTACTTGGCTTATAAATCCCACTGTGACTCTACATCACTTTTTGTCAGCTATTCAAAAAGTCCCTCAAGATTCTCTGTAGTTCAAAACAGCTAATTTTACAGGATTTTGGTTATTTCTACTGAAGGAACAAGAAAGAATTTGGATAAGAGATTATCACTGTAATAACCATTTATTTTGAAGAAAATTTCATAAAATGGAATTTCTACTTGTAGGATTTCATATATGCAAATTTTTTATTCCACTAAGCTTAGAGCAGGGGTGTCAAACTCGATTTCATTGAGGGCCGCATCTGGGTTGTGTTTGACCTCGGACGGACAGGGTGTAGGGTATAACTGGGGTGATCAGGGTGGTCGTGGCCAGGGTGGGCATTTGGCACAGGCTCAAGATGCATTTTCCCCCTTTGCATTCAAAACAGCTATTCCAGACAAAGGCAGATTTACTTTCTGGCACAAATCGCCTCACTTCCATAATGTAGAGATTAAAGACATGTAGAGTCCCCAGCTGCTGTGGGGCTTGACTCTTCTGTATAGGAGCAGAGCATAAATGAACTGACAATTTCTCCAGATGTCTCTAAAAATTGTCTGTCCAACAGTCTATCAATCTTTGTTACTACCTCTGACACAGCCCTAGAGGAAGACTTAATATAAGTAATAATTTACAAAATTGATATACCATCCAATTCTCAATGACCCTGGGTGGCTCACAGCAATAAAAAAACTTTACAATTAAATCAATCACAGATAAAAGATTAAGATAAAAGATGACAAACTCTGTGATACGAGGGGACCCACTCTCATCAAAGACCTGGGTGAAAAGCCAGATGTTTTTGGCTCTTCTGAACAACAGCCATCCAGATCTTGGAGAGTACCTAGTTCTAGTTGGCAGATGCTGCTAAAGAGAAAATGAAGCACTGCAGCATTCTGCCAGCCGAAAATGGGCCTCCTGCAGCACTCTGCTGGCCAAAAATGGGCTGCAGTGGAGCCTCACACAGCTCCCTGTGGCCTGTTTTGGCCGGCAGAGGCACCATGGGCCGGTCCTTTGATATTTCCAGGCTAGCCCCATAGACCTGATCTAAGCACTCCACAGGCCAAATCTGGCCCGCGGGTCTTGATTGACACCCCTGGCTTAGCAGTATTAAATATCCATGTGTTCATACAATCATGATTGTTTATAGATGCAAGCTTTTTTCCTTCATACCTATAGAATAAACTACTAATATCCTTTATTTTACTGTTAGACTGATTTAAGTTGAGTTCAACTCCTGTGTCCCCAGGGACATGTCTATATAATTTTCTTAACAAAAGTATGGAATTTTAGCCTCCTGATTGGTTTGGGTTTTTTTTACTTCACATTCTAGCCTACAGCTCTGAAATTCCTTCATGTTGTCCTAAATATTAATGAGCTCCAGTCTCTTATCATTAAGAAATGCATTTCTCTATAAGTTAAGAATACTTGGGGACTTCCTGTGGTGACGTGGGGTGAAGCAGCTGTAAAGGGACGATCTCCGTCCTCAGAGGCTGCTTTCTTCTTTTGTTTTTGGAGACCTTTCGGGGCATCAAAGTTTGTAGGACTTGGTGGACAAGAGGGACATCCCAGGCAACAGCGGGGCGAAGGCGTTCGCCCGCTGGGGCGGAGGGCATCCTCACTATCCGAAATGAAAGCGTCCGTCTCTGCTCTTTGAAGTATGGCGGACCCGAAGCCTCAAAGCACCACATAAGAAAAGGAAGCAAAAATAATAGCGGATCGCACCTGGAATACCAAACCTAACTCTCACGAAAACTTTGGATTTATAAAGAGGGAGATCTGACCACAAGGACAGGGCAATTAAGGAGCTCTGTGAGAAAATCAGCGGCGAAAACAAAGAACGAGCAGAAGGACAGGACTCTAAGGAGGAAACAGCACTGTGAATAAACATAACAAAAGAGCTAAATTGAGCCCCTGTGGAGGACGTGCAATAGTACTTTTTTGTTATCGGAGGATTACCTGCTGAGAGACAGCAGACCAGAGAAACTGGAGATTCAACACCAGATGAGAGATCAGAGACGGGAACGGAGAAACAGCACATGGTGGATGACTTGGCAATTTTGAACGGAACGATCTCTATTATTGAGGCCAGAAGGAAACATCTGATTGCAGAATCCAAGGAAATCAAGACCTCTAAAACACTTACAGGATTGCTGAGATCCACTTAATACCAACTGAAACTGGTACCGCTTAAAAAGAACTATATTATATAACTTTTTTCTATTTTTCACCTTTGAACACTTATTTTATTTTTATCACCTATTTTACTTTTCACTAAATATCCTGCTATAATTAAATCCTCTACCCTCTCCTCTTCCTATTTATAGATTGTAAAAAAGGGAAAACCTTTAGTGTCTATAAATGTAATATTTTTAATTTTAACTGTAACTTAAATAATATATATATTTATTTTGAAATAATATTTTTAAGGATCGATTTAAAACAAATAGGGATATATATTGATTGAATTGTAAAGTCTATAGAGGATACTTTGAACATTAATAGAAATATATAAATTGTAATCATAACTATAATTAGATTGGTTAAAATTTTATAAGGAAAACTATTGATATATTGTGATATTCTACTGTATAACTTTTTAACGTATCTAAAATATTTAATTAGTTATTAATATAAGTACTATAGTAACATAGATTATTTATAGATATATTTATATAGAATTTTTGGATAATTGGTACATTTAAGAACATAGAGAACTATATCAGTAATTGATAAAACATACAGGATTGCTAGAGAACTAAATAATACAACAGGGTAAAAGATTGTTATATGGTAATCTGGGAGAGGATCTACAAAATTTTAGAACAACAAAAATCAATCTTAAAGGAAATGACAAGTAATACAACAAATATGCCCATGAAGGGGGGGAAGAAAACAGCACAAGCTGGAGCTGCAAGTGCAGCATCACCAGTCACTCAAAGGCAGATAGATGACATGTTACCAGTAGAAAAAGGGGGCACATCCCTTATGCAGAATATGAACAGTACACTAAACGTGGTTCAGGAAACAATGCTTAAATTACAGGAATTGATTACGCAAAATCATACTGAACTAAAATCAGATATTTTAAGATTGGACAATAGAATGGAGATGATACAGGAGGCGATACAAAAAAATGAACAACGTATTAGTCGTGTGGAAAAAAAAACGGAACAAAATGAAAATAAAATTGAGAAGGTAGACCAGAGAGTGACAGAAATAAATAGAGAGCTGGAGTCCTCACTAATCCATCTCGAAATGGATAGATCATCTTATTTCTTAAGAATACAAAATATTCCAGAGAATAAGGAGGAAGACTTGGGAGATGTGATGGCAGGGGTGGTAGCAGAAATTCTACAGCAAGACAAAACAGATACCAGAAATGAAATAGACGAAGTGTACAGGATACAAACCAACTACGCTAGACGCCACCGCCTGCCGAAAGAAATACATATAAGGTTTGCCAGAAAGAAAACAAGAGACAACGTTTACTTAGCCACGAGAGGGGGGACATTAACATACAAAGGGAGAGAAATAAACATCTTGAAACAAGTCCCAAGAAGGGTTAGGGAACGTAGAAGAGACTATAAGCCACTAGCAACATTGTTAAATAAAAAGAACATTATATTCAGATGGCTCATTCCGGAGGGGATGATAATAAACTTGGAAGGACGAAAAGTAAAGGTGGATACCATAGAAAGAGCACAGGAGGTATATGAACAACTTGCTGGTATGGAGAAAGAGATGGAAAGTGAAGGAAAAGTGGATGGGGCAAGTGAAGAAGAAGAGCAGGAGATTGAAGAAGAGGTACAGAGGGAGGGAATTGAAGAGACTGAAGATTTAAATAAAAAAGTAGAGAGAATTAAAACAAGGACACAAACAGCAGCAGAAGCGAAAAGTAAATAGTTAGAAAAACACTTTATAAACAAAACCGGAAACGTTAAAGGAAACAAAACTTATATCATTAAACATTAATGGATTAAACAATGCACAAAAAAGAAGGAAAATATTTTCAAAATTAGTTAAACAAAAAG
This sequence comes from Diadophis punctatus similis, assembly GCA_023053685.1. Lineage (NCBI taxonomy): Eukaryota > Metazoa > Chordata > Lepidosauria > Squamata > Dipsadidae > Diadophis > Diadophis punctatus. Next base: position 26,225,411 of record JALIGW010000007.1, on the reverse strand, counting down.
CAGAAGTAATATGTTTACAAGAAGTCCATATCAAACAAGTACATAAAAAATATCTGGAATATCCAAAACTAGGGAAATTATACGCATCATTAGGGGAGAAAAAAAAGAAAGGTGTAGTAATATATGTACAAAAAGAGATTGAGTCTAAAGAAATAAAAGTAGACTCCAAAGGAAGATATATAATGGTGGAAATTGAAATAGGGGGAGAAAAAATATTATTAGTAAATATATACGCACCCAATCAAAAGCAAAAAAACTTCTATCAAAAGATACATGAGAAATTAATGACAACTAAATATAAAAATATATGTTTAATAGGGGATTTTAATGGTATAATAGATCCAAAAAGAGACTACATAACAGGGAAAAACAAAAAAAATAACAAAAATACACTACCAACTACATTCAAGGACATGATAGAGGAGTTGAATTTGACAGATACATGGCGATTATTGCACCCTAAAGACAAACAATATACATTTCATTCAATACCACACCAATCCTTTTCAAGAATAGACATGGTCTGGACAAATAAAGAAATATGCAAGAACATAGCGTCGGTGGAGATAGCCCCAAACATATGGGCAGACCATAGCCCCTTAATAGTAATATGGAAAGGGAAAAAGAAAGGAATAAGGAGATGGACTTTGAACACAAAAATACTCCAAGAAGATGAATACATACAAACAATTACCAAAGAAATAAAATTATTTATGAAAGAGAATAAGAAACAGCCTACAACCATACAAAACTTATGGGATACATTAAAAGCATATATAAGGGGAATTACAATTGCCTATATGGCAAAGAAAAATAGAGAAAAATGGCAGGAATACAATGAAAAAATAAAGGATATTCAGCAGTTAGAAAAAAGACTGCAAAAAGAACCAAAGGAAGAGAATACACATAAATTATTAATGGAAACGAGACATAAATTGAATTTAATTGAACAACAGGAATATTTGAAGGATATTAGGCTTACAAAACAAACATTCTTTGAAACAGCAAATAAACCCGGTAGATGGCTAGCTTATAAAATTAAAAAGGAAAAAAGCAATAGAATTATAAATCAACTGATAGACACAAATGGGGAAATACAACACTCAGATGAAAAAATAAAAGAAATTGCAACAGAATACTATAGAGACTTATACAGACAGGACCCAGTGGAACTAAATAAAATAAAAGAATATTTAAAGGAAATTAGTATGCCGCAAATAGAGGAAATTGATAAGGAAATGTTAAACAGGGATATTACAATACAAGAAATTCAAAATGCAATTCAAAAACAAAACAACAATAAAACACCAGGACCGGATGGATTTCCAGGGGAATATTACAAAAAAATGAGTACAATACTAGAGGATACTCTATTAGAGCTATATAATGAAGCATTAACAGGAGCTAGGATACCAAATACGTGGAGGGAAACATATATCACCACGATCATAAAAGAAGGTACCGAGAAAAATCATATACAAAACTACAGACCAATTTCGTTGTTGAACACAGATTATAAAATTTTTATGACAATTATGGCAGAAAGAACCAAAAAAATACTAAATAAAATTATCTATTCGGATCAAAATGGATTTTTACCAATGCGGCAGATAAAAAACAATACAAGAATCGTCTTAAATATATTGGAATATTACGAAGCGCATCCAGAAAAGCAGGTCGCCCTAGCTTTCCTGGATGCGCAAAAAGCGTTTGACAACGTAAATTGGCAGTATATGATAGGTTTGATCAAAGAGATGAAATTTGGCGACAAATTTGAAAAAATTATAGAAACAATCTATACCTCCCAGTCAGCCAAGATTATGATAAATGGGGATATGACACAATCATTCCGGATCTTTAAAGGAGTACGTCAGGGATGTCCGATGTCACCTCTGCTCTTTATCTTAACATTGGAAACATTACTAAACAAAATTCGAAATAATAAGGATATTAAGGGAACAAAGATTAGAAACCAGGAGTATAAATTACAGGCATTTGCCGATGATCTCGTATTCTTTATAGAAGAACCAATTGAAACAGGGCAAAAACTGATTAAAGAGATAGAGGAATACGGAGAATTGGCAGGATTGAAAATCAATAAACAAAAAACTAAACTATTAACAAAAAATGTGACAATAAAACAAAAAGATGAATTGGAAGAGAAATTAGGCTTACAAACAACCAAAACAATTAAACATCTAGGGATAATACTAACAAATAGATGTTCATCTATTAAAAAAGACAATTATGACAAATTAGTAAACCAAACAAGATTAGAATTAGAAAAATGGAAAAAATTACAGTTATCATTATTAGGGCGTATAGCTGCAATTAAAATGAGTATACTGCCAAAATTTTTATACCTATTCCAAACAGTTCCGATCAAATTAGAGACTAAATTTTTTACTAATTTGAATAAAATTATATCTAAATTTATATGGCAAAACAAAAAGCCAAGAATCAAATTAGCGAATTTACAGGATGATAAGAGCAGAGGTGGTCTAGGGCTCCCTGACTGGAAACTTTACTACAAAGCAGCATCCTTGGCGTGGATAAAAGAATGGATAAACTTAACTAACAAAAGAATACTAACACTAGAGGGCCACGACCTACAAATGGGATGGCATGCTTACATATGGAGAGATGGAACTAAGCCACAACTTAGCTTCAACCAACACCTAATTAGAAAATCTTTGTTAAAAACATGGTATGAAATCAAAAAGAAGAACTACATGAAAATCCCCAAATGGCTTTCAATTATAGAAGCCATGACCTACCCCAACCTAATTGATATAACCAAAGCAGCAAAATATAGCGATATATTAGATCTGACAGGGAAATTAAAAAGTAGAGAACAATTGGCGGAACAAAATATAAATATTGATTGGTTGACTTACTTACAATTAAAAACTCGACACAAAAAAGATACTGAGGGTATGGGTATAGAAATGGAAATGCAAAAACTGGATAAAATTTTGATTGGCCCGGACGAAAAAATAATATCAAAACTATATAAATATCTGCTGGAATTCGATAAAATGGAGGAAATTGTCAAGGAACCCATGATAGCATGGGCAAAAAACGTAGGCCACAACATACACTTAGCTGACTGGGAGAAAACATGGAATATAAACTGCAAAATAACTAAGTCAACAGCATATAAAGAGAATTATTATAAAATGTTTTATAGATGGCATTTAGCTCCATCAAGATTGGCCAAAATATACCCAAAAATGAATTCGGCTTGCTGGAAATGTAAAAAAGACGTAGGTACCTTCTTTCATGCGTGGTGGTTGTGTCCCGAAGCAAAGGAAAAAAGTGCATGCCTGGTTACAAGAAATTACTGAGAGAACAATGGAATTTACCCCAGAATTTTTCCTTCTGGGGATAATGGAAAAACAACATCCAAAAAATATACAATATTTAATACTACATATTACAACTGCGGCAAGAATAACATATGCACAATATTGGAAAGACAATCAAATCCCACCAGAAAATATACTAATGGACAAAATATATAGATGTGCCGAAATGGACATGCTGACTATTCAACTCAAAGGACAATGCGACTCAGAATACTACAAAACATGGACTAGATGGTACAACTGGACTAAAAAAAAGAGGAAAGACTGTGTGACAACGTGAGAAGAAAACAAAGACAGAAGAGACTGTAAATTTATGATTTAATGTGCATAATTGAGATATAACAATGTTGTAAAAACGGGTGTAGATCTGTATCAAAATATTCAGATGTTTAATGAAGAAAAATAATAAAAAAAATTTAAAAAAAAAGAATACTTGGATTCCATCATCTTTGGAATCACTGTTCTGTTTTAAATTAAATAATACAATTTGAACTTAGTCCTTTTCCCCAAGTTCTCTTTTTACATAGAGCTATGGATCAGTACCTGATAATAATGGTGTTAAATTATGTTGACATTATGTTGACTTAAAAGATGAACTTTGTATTATGTGTTTGTGCTGCAATTATGCTGTCCCAATTACCGTATTTTTCAGAGTATAAGACGCACCGAAGTATAAGACGCACCTTAGTTTTGGGGGAGGAAAACAAGGAAAAAAGGCCTCTGCCTCCCAGCAATTTGCCAAACAGCAAACAGCAAACAGCACAGATGATATACACTGTTTGCTGTGTATTTCTCTGCATGTGTGCTTGACCCATAGAAATAGCAAAGAATTGGAGAAATGTACATTATGGCAGTATATTAATCCCAGAAAGTTTTCTTAAATGTAATCACACTAACTCCTCCCAGTTATTTAAATAGATCTACTCCAAACATGACTAAGTCAGGGTTTAATTCAGCTGCCTTATTTTAATACTAATACTTAATACTAAAACAGGACATTTCAGATTATACTTTTACATATCTTTAAAATTGATGTGGCTTTCTGGAAGCTTTCTGCTATTTAAAAGAAGATACAATAGCACTGGGCCTCTTCAGAGCAAGCATTTATTTTAAAAAGCTTCTTCATTTTGTTAAGTTGTCTAGAATAATAATAAAGCAGTCTTTAAAAAATAAGTCTTATAATTTGAACACTCTACAAACATTTAACAAAATAACATATTAACAGAATCTGCCTCTACCTAGGATAGAACTCACAACCTCCTGACTGCGAGGCAAGAGCTCTTTCCTCTAGGCTACAGTAGCTGTAGCTTACTGTCTTGCAATTTCAGCAATGTAACGTTGCCAGCAGTTTATCTCCCAGCATTTTGTCTCATTACAGCCACCGTAGTTAGTTTCATTTTACCACGTGGCTTGCAAGCCTCTGTCAGCTGTAGAGCGGGAGGCAAGTAATCTTTTAGTGTGCTAATAAGGCTTCTGTTTCTGTTCTGTTTGCTGCAAAGAGGTAAACTGTTGGCAGGCAGAGGCCAAAGGATGGGGGTGGCTGGGTGGGGCTGCATTCGGTGTATAAGACGCAACCAAATTTTCACCCTCTTTTTGAGGGTAAAAAGGTGCGTCTTATACTCCGAAAAATACGGTAGATGTGTCACATTTTAAATTCATCCGAGGTATCTTTTTTTCTTTCACCTAGTTTAAAAGACAGACCACAGAGAGGTGTGAGAACAATGAAGCCATCTGAAAGATCCATCTTGCCTAACTAATAAACTTACCTCACATATACAGACAAGAACCAACCTAGTTTTCCCCAAACAGTCAACCAAACAGAATTTCCTGTCTTGAGCTCTCAATTTCTATAAAGCTTTCCTCTTTCTTGTACAGCAGGCACCCAATGATCGTTACAGTAAATATGGTTCCTGTCTTAATGTTGTGTTATACTGATGTCTTCAATATAAGAAAGTAATAGTAGATTGGGTGTTGTACTCTGTGCAAGCTGTGCAAATATCCAGCAATTCCACTCTCTCTCTGCAAGCATCTACAAAATATCCTTTATTATTTTCATACAGCAGTAGTTAGTGTTGTACAGCTTTTTGTATACACAATAGGGATAGCAATAAGTCTAGACTTTCAAAAACTCAACCCTGTATTCAGTAGCCAGCTAATAGCAGAGGTTTTACAGACTTAATATGGGTTGATAGGTACCGTATTTTTCGGAGTATAAGACGCACCGGAGTATAAGACGCACCTTAGTTTTTGGGGAGGAAAATAGGGGAAAACAATCTGCCTACCATCTGGCTAGCATCCTTAGTCTGGTCAGCTTCAGCACATTATTTTATCCCCTGGTTAGGACTTAAAAAAACCTTCTTCTGAGAGAGTAACAATGAAAGAGCCTGCAAGCCAGTAAGAGCTGGGAAGATCGTTAGCACCTGGTTAGGGCTAGAAAAAAACTTATTTGGAGCAAGTAGAGCAATGAAAAAAAACCCTGCAAAGACTTAGGGCTGGAAAAACATTCTTTGGAGAGAGTAACAATGAAAAAGCCTGCAAGGTAAGAGCTGGGAAGATCTGTTAGCACCTAGTTAGGGCTGAAAAAAAAAAGCTACATTCAAAGTATAAGACGCACCCACATTTTCAGCCACTTTTAGGGAGGAAAAAGGTGCGTCTTATACTCAGAAAAATACGGTAGTTTTATTGCAAACAAGAAAGCAGTTGTTGATGAAGACAAAATCTGCCTATAGCACGTCTTGGAAGTTAAGCCACTCATATGTCTTGTCTGTCTGCCTGCCTGCCTGCCTGCCTGCCTGCCTGCCTGCCTGCCTGCCTGCCTGCCTGCTTGCTTCAAGATTTAAATTGTATGTATTTTCTCCCTTGCTTCCAATTAAATGGGCTTGATTTTTTCCCCAGCCTTGAGAGCCAGAGTCATTTGTTCTAATGTCACTATTTGTCCTGAGAATATTTCTTCCATGCCTTGCCACTTCATCCTTTACATTGGGAAAGGTTTCTACCTGACCATCTGTATTTTTTGGCACTTCCTCCATGATTGCCAGGCTCTCATTCAAACAACCTAATTGGACAGCTATGAGGGAATGCAGCCACTCAGGGAAGGTTGTTCCATAGCATGCTCACCCCAATAAACAGTCATTTTCTTCAGTAGCACATAGACCCAGGCAGCCACTAATCACTCAACTAAACAATTATTGTTCTGGGTTATGGAGCAATAATGTTTACTGGCAAGGTGTCAATCAAGCAAAATGCAAGCTGCCAGGGAATGTGGAACTGGGAAGCCTGATAGTGTATTCTAACAGCTATGATGAGCTCTTAGGGCAGGGGTCAGGAACCTATGGCTCGCGAGCCAGATGTGGCTCTTTTGATGATTGCATATGGCTCGCAGCAGGGGTGAAATCCTCCCGGTTCTTCGATACTCCGCATTGCCCGAAAACCCTGTAACTAAACGCCCAGACAGAGAGAAGTTAGCAACGTGTAAAGAGGGGCGACATTGACAACTACCGCTGCTTGAGCGGTGGGCCAATAAGAGAGCCCGCTGATGGGGCCACGTGAGGGAAGTTTGTGTGGAAAGACGGTTGGGAAACCAAGGAAACAGTTAGCGGGAGTGAAGCGGTGAGAGGGCGGGGCCGGGGCCGAGCACGCGCGGCAGGTGAGGGGCTTTGTGTGAGAGTGTAGACTTGGCTTTCTTGCTTCCCTTCGCGCGTCGTCCCGCCGCTCTGTTAATTGTCAGGCCGTATCAACCTCCCCCTTTTTCTGTGGTGCCTAATGGTGGGATAGTTTGAATAAATAAGCCAAGCGGCCGAAGGAGCCTTGGAGCTCCGATGCTGCCCTGCTCTAGTCGCCTGCTGGGAAGGCTGCAGCAGCCACCATCAGCTGGCGGCATAAGGCAAGAGGCAGGCGGGAGACGCGGGCAGGAGCTGGCTGTCGAGGGAGCGCGCGGCTGAGAGGCATCTCGCGCGGGGAGGAAACTTTGTCTGGCTTGGCTTCGAGAGCGAGCAAGCAAGCGAGAGCAGCGCAGCCACAGCGGGAAGGGAAGCAAGCAGCCTGCTCTGCCACTCAAGCCAGCGGCTGCCGGAAGCAACAAGGGCGTTAGGAAAAGTGAAGGAGGAGCGCCGCCACCGCCGCTAGCACTCTTTCCTTCACTTCTATCTTCTCCTTCTCTTTTCCTAACGCCCTTGTTGCTTCCGGCAGCCGCTGGCTTGAGTGGCAGAGCAGGCTGCTTGCTTCCCTTCCCGCTGTGGCTGCGCTGCTCTCGCTTGCTTGCTCGCTCTCGAAGCCAAGCCAGACAAAGTTTCCTCCCCGCGCGAGATGCCTCTCAGCCGCGCGCTCCCTCGGCACTCCCTCCTTCCTTCCTTCCTTCCTTCCTTCCATCTCTGGTCTTCCTTCCTTCCCTTTTCTCTTCTTCCCTCTTTCCTAGCCCTCAGCACCACAAGATCCTTTTTCCCAAATGAAGAAAAGAGTGCTGGTGGCGGCTGCGGTCGTGCCGAGGGAGCGCGCGGCTGAGAGGCATCTCTCGCGGGGAGGAAACTTTGTCTGGCTTGGCTTCGAGAGCAAGCAAGCGAGAGCAGCGCAGCTACAGCCGGAAGGGAAGCAAGCAGCCTGCTCTGCCACTCAAGCCAGCGGCCGCCGGAAGCAACAAGGGCGTTAGGAAAAGAGAAGGAGGAGCGCCGCCACCGCCGCTAGCACTCTTTCCTTCAGTTCTATCTTTTCCTTCTCTTTTCCTAACGCCCTTGTTGCTTCCGGCAGCCGATGGCTTGAGTGGCAGAGCAGGCTGCTTGCTTCCCTTCCGGCTGTAGCTGCGCTGCTCTCGCTTGCTTGCTCGCTCTCGAAGCCAAGCCAGACAAAGTTTCCTCCCCGCGCGAGATGCCTCTCAGCCGCGCGCTCCCTCGGCACGACCGCAGCCGCCACCAGCACTCTTTTCTTCATTTGGGAAAAAGGATCTTGTGGTGCTGAGGGCTAGGAAAGAGGGAAGAAGAGAAAAGGGAAGGAAGGAAGACCAGAGATGGAAGGAAGGAAGGAAGGAAGGAAGGAAGGAAGGAAGGAAGGAAGGAAGGAAGGAAGGAAGGAAGGAAGGAAGGAAGGAAGGAAGGAAGGAAGGAAGACCAGAGATGAAAGGAAGGAAGGAAGGAAGGAAGGAAGACCAGAGATGGAAGGAAGGAAGGAAGGAAGGAAGGAAGGAAGGAAGGAAGGAAGGAAGGAAGGAAGGAAGGAAGGAAGGAAGGAAGGAAGGAAGACCAGAGATGAAAGGAAGGAAGGAAGGAAGGAAGGAAGGAAGGAAGGAAGGAAGGAAGACCAGAGATGGAAGGAAGGAAGGAAGGAAGGAAGGAAGGAAGACCAGAGATGAAAGGAAGGAAGGAAGGAAGGAAGGAAGGAAGGAAGGAAGGAAGGAAGGAAGGAAGGAAGGAAGGAAGGAAGGAAGACCAGAGATGAAAGGAAGGAAGGAAGGAAGGAAGGAAGGAAGGAAGGAAGGAAGGAAGACCAGAGATGAAAGGAAGGAAGGAAGGAAGGAAGGAAGGAAGACCAGAGATGAAAGGAAGGAAGGAAGGAAGGAAGGAAGGAAGGAAGGAAGGAAGGAAGGAAGGAAGGAAGGAAGACCAGAGATGGAAGGAAGAAAGGAAGGAAGAGGAAGAAGAAGAGGAAGGGTGGGAGGAAGAGAAAAAAGTGAGAGGGAAAGAAATAAAGAAAGAAAGATTTTAGGAAGTAAGAAAGACAGAAAGAAAAAGAAAGATGGTAGGAGGGGTAGTCTTATACGAAGAGTATATCCCAAACTCTATATTTTCATTGGAAAATATGCCCAGTCGTGTTATACGCCAGAATATACGGTATATGGCTCTCACTGAAATAAATTTCCAAATTTTTTGCTTTCATGGCTCTCTTAGTCAAAAAGGTTCCCGACCCCTGTCTTAGGGTGCAATATCTATTCTGTGTGTGCTTATTTGGGAAGAAGCATCGTAGTCATCCCATGAATCTTGCCATTTTATATCAGTCTATGAGAGATGTAGAGCACTTGCAGAAATTCTTGCTTTGCTTCTGTTGTAAGTAGTACTTTCTAGAGCAGTGGTTCCCAACCTTTTTGTGATCGAGTACCACTTGGAGGTCCCGTACAGTCGCCGCGTACCACCTGGTTCCAGAGAAACTAAATTCGATCAGATATCACTTTATTTCCATAATTGTACCGTTCCTTTTTTGGCCCCACGCATCCAGCAACTGGATTCTCGGGCCGCTGAGACCAGGTGGGTGGCGTGTGGCAACAGTTGCAAATCGTTGCCAGATTATCTTGTGTTAGGCAGTAAACGTTTTTGTGAAGTAAAAAATAACTAACTAAAAATCGTTCATGACCCTGAAAGTGTTCGCGTACCACCTGGAAGGCCCTCGCGTACCACTAGTGGTACACGTACCACAGGTTGGGAACCACTGTTCTAGAGGTATTCTCAAGAGCATAGTTCAAAGTCTTATAGATATTAAAAATTTCAATTTTGTGCAAAAATATATATAAACTTTATTATGAGAATTATCTTTTTATGTACCACAAAGTTAAAGCCTTTTGCATAATTCATGGTAATGAATATGCATATCAGCTTCTCTATATTTGGATTAATACATATTCTACTCACACATGGGAGATTTCTCCACAAATAGTGGTCTTTTCATATCTTCACTCAAAAGAAGGCCGTGTAGTAGAAATAACTGCTGACCAAAAGAACATTTATTTCTTTAGCTACTTTGAGTAAAATATTTTAACTAGCCAGTTGGCAGAATAGATAAAGAGGTGATGGTGGGGATAATACAGTATTATAATTTATATCAGAATGACAAATGACTATTGAACAGGATGGATTGGCAGGAAACATTGAATAAAAGCTCTAGGTTACTCAGTGTAAAGCAACTTGAATTAAATAGTGAATTAGTTTTATTCTAATCTTGCTACCATTTCTACCAACCTGTGTAGATGACAACCACATTGAATTTTGTTAACTAAAAGAAAATTCTAGAGTGTAGATTTTCATGTCGGTTGTTTATTGATATATTGACTTATGAATAGTACCATAAAATAATGCAAATACTATCTCACTATTATATCAATTCTGTGTAACTTTCACTTAAAATGGCCTCTTTTGGTGTAAATAGATCAATCTCAATCTGACTTTAAATCTGGATCAAGTCTTGTTTTCCAGAATAGAAGTTACAGGAGAATAATTCTGATCTGATCCTAAAAATATGAAAGTAGAACTAGGGAGACCCTGAATTTAAAACAATGCTCTCAGAGAGGTTAGCGTGTGGGTTGAATGTGGGCGAAATGATGTTCACTGCTCTGAAATTCAATCCTTCAAAGTTACGATGGTGCTGAAAAAGTAACTTTACCAACAGTTCTTGCACTTGAAACCATTGCAGTTTCCCCATAGTTAAATGATAAAGATTCAGGCACTTTTCAACTGGTGGGCTTTTATGACTGTTGTTTGTGTCCTATAGTCACATATCATTTGCATGTATCATAGCCAGCTTCCAACAAGTAGAGTCAACAGGGAAGCCAGCAGTAAAATTTCAAGTCACTATGACATGATGTCTCATTTAATGACCATGAACAATTCTTTAACAACTACCCAGAATTGAGGGTAGTTGTTAAATAATTGTTCATAGTCATTAAATGAAATTTGAACTGCCAAATTGCAGTCAGCCGGCAGTCAGCAGAAGTAGCCTGCACTCTAACCACTGCGCCACCATGGCTCATAATTATGTACAAATAATCCTTGTACCAGATCACAATTGGGACTGGTAATTGTGATGCTAAGTGATGCACTTGTTAAAGAAGATATCAAATGTCCACAGCAGACTATTTCTGCTGCCTGCAATTTGGCAGTTCAAATTTCACCATGCTCAAGGTTAACTCAGCCTTCCATCCTTCCGAGGTGGGTAAAATGAGGACCCAAATTATTGGGGGCAATATGCTGACTCTGTAAACCACTTAGAGAGGTCTGTAAAGCACTGTAAAGCAGTATATAAGTGCTATTGCTATAATGAAATATTATAAAATAATGAATAGTGATCCTCACTAATAGTGTTTGGAAGGAAGATAGGGCACTGTGTTTGGGCAAGCAGACATTAGTGGGTTTTTTATTTTAAAAAATTGATTTTTCTGTTAAATAGTGTATATTTTTATAGCAAGCCATGTATGGTTTTGCAATGAATATTTTATTTTAGGGGAAGTGTTTTAATGCGAATTTAAACTGTGACCCTATCCAAATTTAATTTCAATAAAAAGGAGGAAAATAGTCCAATATATGAAAATCATTAATTTTTTAAAATGTATTTAACACATGAGTAATTTTAACAACACATATCTTGACTTGATAATAGAAATATTTTATGACAATAAGTTTAAGCAACGTAACTCAATGCTAATTTATCTTTTCTTACAGATGTTCGTAGAAGAACAATCTACGAATATCACAAAGTGGAGCTTCAGATGTCAAAGGTCATCAGTCTGGCAGCTGTTGAGATGATTCCTCTGCCCAGTAAGTTATATTTAACAAGCAGATAAAACACTACATTTTTAAAGGCTGTGTTTAAAACATGCCACTTTTCTTTTATAGCATTTGTAATGCATAAAAAAGGAGATATTTTTACATTGTTGGCCAATAGAGTATTATTTATATCTGTTGATATTTAAGCCAGCCCAGTAATATAGTATATACAATATACTGTATACTGGATATACAGTAATGTGCTAATGTCACTTTCATACTTCCACTTTGCCTCAGTAAATCCCATGTTTTTAACAAAATGTCTTGTATTATGTAGGTTCTAATCTTTGTGTATCTACATTATTGTTACAACATGCATCTATTTCTTATCTAATCATTTCTCAGTCATTTGTGTTTTTTTTCTTCCATGTGTGTGTTTGTGTGTATACGTTTGCTTGAAAATTTAGTAGGTTCACACTTTTTGATAAAGTACAGTCTTCTAAAATATTACTGTTGACTAAGCCACATTAGGCTGATTTGCACATCATATTAATCCATGGGTGACATACCACTGTGAATAGGTTCAGAAAACATGTTAAGTAAAATCTAAACATAAGGCATTATGGTATGTGAATCCAATTATAGTTTAATATTTTAAGTAATAGCATATATGTTGATTTTTGTTTGTGTACCATCTTTCTGTGATGTGGCACTCTCAAGATACATTACCTGTGCTGACTACAGGAATATGAACATTAAGTACACCAGGTTGGAAGCAGCCATAATATACCTTCTCTAGAGATCTTACTTTGCCTGGTTTTGTTGGGAGGTGACATGGAATAATGAATATAGCACTGGTTTTAAATTAGATGTGCAAAAGTTCATAATGCAAACACTATGATAGACCTTACTGTTTAATCTTGGATAAACTTCACTTGTCTCACAGAGTAAGCTACGTTTACATCATTGGGCCTCCTCTATTAAGGTGATAGCAATCGAAGCTTCTTAAACACCTGGTCCACTAACTTTCCTGGATATTTTTATTCATTTGGTTCTTCTCAGCAGCTATGTTCACAGGGGTGGGAAGGAGGCAAACAGTGATAAAATCAATGTCACAATGCAAGCCTTGCTCTTTTGTACATGTGTTGTGACAGTATATACACAACCAAAGGGGTCATAGCTAACAGTATGATATTGTTTTCATCGTTTTGACAAAAGCAGCAGGAGCTTGCAGATACCCGTGCTTCTTAGATGAGAAGTAGCCATGGAATTACAAAGAAATGCTATTTGTTTTGAGATAAACTTCAGGGCTTTGAAAGAATTATATCCATAAAAGAGAGGCAAACTTGGTTCAGATGTCAGCGCCTTCAGCATTATATTAGAACGCTGGTTCTCACAATTGTTAAAGTGTAATTTGTAATATAGAACTGTGGATACCATCTGGCTGATCCCTTCTCCAGTCTATTTTCTTGATATTTCCACTCTTTGGTTGCTTTTTTTACAGTTTTATTATAGGTTTACTTACTTGATTGATTGCCATAAGTTCTATATTTGTTACTTTGTGTCTTAAGGTACTGATAGCCATCTGCTTGCCCTGCTCATATCATTGATGTATATGACACTTTGCTATCTCAAATTTCTTACATTGATTGAAACAATGTTGTATCAAAGAACTCTGTGGAATTTGTTTGTTTGCTTGTTTATTCACTTAAAACAGTGGAAAAGTATAGATGCACCTAGCAGATCAAGTGATGTCTGTCAGAGGTTGGCCATTATGGATACTGATGTGAGAAAATATAAACAACAAAAGAAATAGACAAGCTTGGGATGGAAATGGCCCCTACCCCATTTGAAGAAACCAGTCTCAGCAGCTGAACTATTTTTAATCCAGTTATGGCTCTTTCACAGTTTCCTAACCTTTTTGTTATGTCCATCTGTCGAAAATATTATGCTATTAAAGGTAAACAGACATAAAGGAACAAATAAGAAAACTTTATAGCAGAAAGGCAGACTTAGGAATGTACAAAACATAGAAAGGCATTACAATTACAAATGGGATCAAAACTAATTGTACAAGCTCACTCTGTAATAGATTTATATATCTCCATAGTGTGTTCTGGAGTTGTCAAATTATTGTCCTCCAACCATTTTTCATTTATTTTGAAGAGAATAAATTCCCGAAAAAACTGATTGTAGGAAATCTTATTATGATGAACAGTTTATTTTTATTAGCTTGCCTCTGTGCGCATGTACATTTTATTTTTATCTTATTATGTTTTTACAGCTTGTCTTCAGTTTAACAGCTGTGAACCCTGTATCATGTCTCAGATTGGTTTCAACTGCAGCTGGTGCAATAAACTCCAAAGGTAAGAAAGCTTGCTAGCCTTAGTCTTTGGTATACAATGGCCTCGATAATGAATCAGTTTTTCCTTTCATCCATACAATAAATGGATTCTTTAAATTGAGCTAATTTATTGCCACAAATTCTTTTTGAGCTTTTCAATTGTGGTAAAGGAAATTATAAGGTTCCTTTCTAAGATTCCCAAGAGATCTTAATTGGTAGCCAGACTCTTCCAGCATAATTAACACTCAGAAAAAAGGATTCCTTGCCATGCTTAGTGGGAGTGCCCTAGAATTACAAGATATTGGCAAGAGGTATGAAATATAATTGAAAGGCTGTCCATTAAATCATTAGCCAAAAGTGGTTATATGGGTTAAAAACAAGATTTTATTGTAAAAATAGTGCAAATGTTGCTCATTTAAAAAAATATTAAGTTATATATGTAGCTAAAATTAAGGAATAGCTAGAATAAAAGAGGATTACTGATTTAAAAAAACACGTTCTTTTGTTTAAGAACATAAATTATATGTGGTTAGAGATTAGGATTTCTTATCCAATTATAGTTTCAACAGTCAAACAAAAGCATATTCCTTTTATTTATGGAGAGGAGCAATTGGGAGGGGTCTCATTTTAGAGGTGGCTACTAGACTAATAGATTTCATTTTCATTCCATGTATGTATTGGTTTTTTTATTCATTTTATTATTAACTTAAGGTTTTAACTTTGCTGCCCAATGTTTTAATCTTTTGACTTTTAATTGTTTTATGTCATTATTTATAACATTGTAAACTGCCCAGAGTTTTTAGATTTAGATTTATTATTAGAGTTGGAAGGGACCTTGTAGGTCATCTAGTCCAATCCCCTGCTCAAGCAGGAGTTCCTACACCATTTGAGACAGATGGCAGTCCAGTCTCTCCTTGAAGGTCGCAAGTGTTGGGGCTCTCACGACCTCTGCTGGTTGATCGCTCTCACAGTCACAAAGTTTCTCCTCACTTCCAGGTTGAATCTCTCCTTGGTCAGCTTCCATCCGTTATTCCTTGTTTGGCTTTCTGGTGCCATAGAGAACAGCCTGACCCCCTCCTCTCTGTGGCATCCCCTCAAGTATTGGAACACTGCTATCATGTCACCCCTGGTCCTTCTCTTCGCTAGACTGGCCAAGCTCAGTTCCTGCAACCGCTCTTCGTATGTTTTTTTTTTAGTTGCCAGATAGTGAGATGGGTGGCATATAAATTTAATAAGTAAATAAATTTAGACCATTTATTCTGAATAGTTGGCAAAATACAAGCATTTATTCCCCTCTTTTGGTTAAAAAAAAATAAGAGTCAAAAACTAAACCTTTGAAAAAAAAGATTATTTAAAAAAAGCATCATGTAAATGCACTCTAATATACACGCAATTGGATCTAACACTTGTATAATAATAAAATTTGGAGATGGACTGTCATCTGAGAAACTCCACTGGGAATATTTCATTCCTATATTCAATGTGACAGACCACAAACTGGTAATAAATAAGTGCATTCAGCATAATGAAGCAAATGCTTTAGAATATGTTATAGCGCTCTCTTTATATATAAATCATATTTAAACTAATTATCACACGATTGAATGAGAAGTTTGAAAGAAATGCCTTTAAATATTGTGAAGTATTTGCATTTATAAGATATGTCTCATTTCATCAGTGATATATTAAGAATGATTAGAAGGAATTAACTCTAACTTGCAACAGAAAAGATCAGGGCTGTACATATAAAATCATCACAAGCTATAATTCTATTAAATATTCATGAAAAAACTGACATCTAATATATTAATATGGTATTCCTGAAAATTTTGAAAACTATTTCTGAACATTTAAATTTTTATTTGGGGCTTGTTATGGCAATTATGTTTCCTTGTTTAAAGTTCAATTCTTATGCGATTGTAAAATATTGTTGTATATAATTCTTCAGAAAAAAAATCTTATATTTACAAGTTCCAAAGTTTTAATATTTTTCATAATGTAGTTACTAGAATAGAATAGAATAACAGAGTTGGAAGGGACCTTGGAGGTCTTCTAGTCCAACCCCCTGCTTAGGCAGGAAACCCTACACCACTTCAGACAAATGGTTATCCAACATCTTCTTTAAAACTTCCAGTGTTGGAGCATTCACAACTTCTGGAGGATTAATTGTTCTAACTGTCAGGAAATTTCTCCTTAGTTCTAAGTTACTTCTCTCCTTGTTTAGTTTCCACCCATTGCTTCTTGTTCTACCCTCAGGTGCTTTGGAGAATAGCTTGACTCCCTCTTCTTTGTGGCAGCCCCTGAGATATTGGAACACTGCTATCATGTCTCCCCTGATCCTTCTTTTCATTAAACTAGACATACCCCAGTTCCTGCAACCGTTGTTCATATGTTTTAGCCTCCAGTCCCCTAATCATCTTTGTTGCTCTTCTCTGCACTCTTTCTAGAGTCTCAACATCCTTTTTGCATCGTGGCGACCAAAACTGAATGCAGTATTCCAAGTGTGGCCTTACCAAGTTGTATGTGTTAATCGAGGTCAGAACAGGTTACACAGTGGATCTGTTCTCATATTACTGATGCAGGGATCTTGTCAAAGCATGAGCATAAAGACCATTTATGTTCCCAGAGAGTACCGTAAAACTTTCCAATTCAGTTATTCTCAATATCTCATATAAAGTGCCACCAATTTGTCAATGAACCTGCTATTGTCATGTTAGGAAAAAACCTTACATTTTTACAAGAAGAAAATGCATGTGTTTATTGGAAAGCTGTTGTTATCTTTCTCACTTCCAAAAAATGTTAAACACTTAATTAAATTTTCAGTGTTCCACATTGTGTCCAAGTTGGACTATTCTGACTTACTCAGCATTTCCTATTAGTTTGTTTTGCCACAATATTTATATTTTTGGCATTCAGTATAGTATCAAGAAGAATAATTTGAGAGTCACAAAATAATTGGAATTTAAAGTGCACAGTAATAATTCTTAGCTGCTGACCTTGTTATAGCATGAATGAATTCAATTGCCACATTGTTATGAAAACCAGGCTGTGCTGCTGTTGAGTCTTCTTTTAAATGCTGTTGTACTTATAGCTTTAGAAATTAGAGTTGGAAATTCTACTTGTTAATGATAGGATAACAGCAAAGGAGGGAAGAAAGGCCTTCAGTTTTTCAAAGATTTTCCAGCAATCTAATGAGACTCTGGAGTACATATATAATGAAGGACAGAAAGAAGGTTTCTGCCGTTCAAAGGTTATGAACACACCCAACATTCTGACTGTGGGTCTTTTCTGTTAGATTTATTTTCCCTTCAAAATTATATTTTATCATTTTTAGCAGAAATAATGGACAGAAAGAATATTCATAGAAACTGAAAGAAATCAAATTATAAGGAAATAGCAGACCTGATTTGTGTTTCCTCTTATTCTATATTGTGAACTCTGTTGTGGCACTTTGAAAAGTTTTTCTTGGCAGGTTTAGCTACAAGTCAATCTATAAGGTGTGCTAACCAAAGTCGTGGTTTGACACCAGGGAGATCAGCATCTGGTTCTCACTTTAGACATAGAAACTCAGCATTGAATTTTGGTCTCTCCTCTCAGCCCAGCCTACTTCAAAGATTGTAACAACAATTCTTACAACTTATAATGCACTTTCAACCATTTAATTAAAAGTAGTTTAAAGTTACAAGAGCACTTAAAAAAGTGAATTATTTATGACCCATTCTCGATATAGTGGCCACACCACCCCCACCAAGGTGATTGCAGTTCAGATGCTCACTGGCTCAGTTGCAGTGTCTTGTGGTCACATATCACAATTTGAAATTTCCCAGCCAGTTTCTGACAGGCAAAGTCAATGGGAGAAGCCGGATTCACTTAATAACCATGATGATGATGTTCGTCCATCGTATTCGAAGAGGACCTTGACATCTATCATCACGGGAATTGGGAGGGATGTCAAGACTTGCGCGTGAATTGGATTAAAGTGAGGGAGAGGTGCGCATAGTCAGCCTCACTCTCTCTTTCCAGATTACATCTTGTCCAAATAGCAGGACAAGAGTCGAGACAGTTGGAGATGGGCTGGGCGCAGTGGTTGACCAGGGCATCTTTCGTGTCTTGCCATGCTCTTAGCATACCACATCGCTTACAGAGACCGCCTTCATGACCGTTGTCCTATTCTAGTAGATTTCATCCCCTCAGTCCGCCGGACTCTGTCTTCACATGCTCTGGATAGACAAGTCCCTATCTCACTGAAGATCGATGACTCAACAGCTACTCTCAACCTGGTTTGGCCAGCCTGTCGAAGCTGTTGTCCAGGGTGTGGCCGCTGCGCATGCTACACCATATGGTTTGCTTTAAACTCCCATTTAATAGCTGCAGTAAAATGACTGCAAAATTGGATTCAGTTACAATAAGTGATGATTTGCTTAACAACCACATCACTTAGCAAATAAAATGTCAATCCCAATTGTGGTTATACGTTAAGGACTACCTGTACTTGCGGGGGTGGGGGGAAGGTAATGGAGTAGTATTATGTATACCTTCTGAATGAAAGCATGGATATGCATCTAATAGAGGAGTACAGTTGCAAATCTAACAAAAATAAATGTTTGCTGAGAAGCACAGTACTTTTCTCTGACTCTGCCTTTGATGCTGGATCTTCTCTCCCCATTGATAAAATGGGGAAGTTCACTTTCAATTCTCTGAGGGGGGGGGGGAATTTGAGGCATCAGTTGTGCTCACAAGGGAGGTATAATGAAGATATAATTGCCAACCTTCCGGCAGTTGGCTCCTCTTATGGCAAGTACATGCTAATGCAACTTCCCTCTCTTCTTTTTGGCATAAGGTTGCAAATGCTTGCTATATTCACTACTACTTTCCTAAGAATAGTGATATGGATTAATGTCCAGTAAAAGTAAAAATAAGTGATGTCAGTGGATATAGCTGTGGAATTGAAAGAACACTGCTGTATCCAGACTGGGGATCACTTCTCAAGATTAAAAGTGACAGGGTTCAATTGGGAGAATCACAGGATGAACAACGTAAACATAAATAAAACAAAAAAAAATTGATGCTGTTGCTGCAGGAAGGGGTGTAGCCTATGGGACCAGCATTATCCCCCCAAAATTCTACATCCCAGCTCCACTCCCCCCAACCCACACATACATACCAATCCATATTTGTTAATACTTTCCACGGTATATACTCTACCTTTAATTGAGTGATTATGATTTCTGATTCAGTCTGGAATTAGCCAATATTCATTCCACAGAATCTTACATTAATAGTGCTGCTTCTACATCCAACTTTGGTCAAATAATTACATTGAATCAATGTTATCAAGATGAATCCGTTTTGTTCCATTTCAGAGTGGTTTTATTTTATTAATGACATACACATAGTCAACAAAGTCCAGAAAATTACATCCGGTATTCTCAATACATGCTGGGTGGTTTAAACTTTAATTTTCAGAGAGTTTGTTATTCTGTCATGGATTGCAATAAAAAAGTATATAAACAAGACTAATTTGTTAATATCTGGCTTAAGAACTAAAAAGTCCAGAAATGAATTATAGTGATTTTATTGCATTGGTGTATTTTATTCCTAATTCCCAATGGTACTGCTTTAATGAATTGCAATTTCAATAAAATACTGTATATGCTCTTGTATTTTTAGATCCTGTTGTGGAAAAAATATAGCTTTTACATCAAATTAGAATGTGTATTTGAAAATCAACTATCTCTTCCCAGCATCATAAATCTGTGTTTGGAATTGATCCAACACAGGTGTAGAGCAGTTTGTGATGTTGACTTACACAAATAAAAACAACATGCCTACTCGATGGTATATAAGTAATTACAATATTGGAGTCCAATATTGTAATTATACATATTGTATAATATGTACATTGTAATTAAAGTATATGAACTGAGATATACTGTATTGTACATATTGTACAATAGTATTGTATATTGTAATTAAAGTATATGAACTGAGATTGTATAAAGCAGATTTCCCATAATGGCTGGGAATTATTGAGACAGATGTTGTGATGGATTGGAACTTTGAAGTTAAAATATACCACATTTGGAGAGTAAAAGGTTTAGTAAGGTTGTTGCAGAATAATATACTGTACAAAACTAGAAATGTAATACACTGCACTTTTAAACTATGCTGATCAAGCAGCATAAGTGAACCTCACATACAGTATGTGTTACACAATCCAGAATCAGAAACTGCATGAGAATGTGACGTAGTCGCAGATAAGCAGATATTCAATTGTAGAACAAGTTTCCCTCTGGCATATTAAGAAAGGTATGTATAGTAATTAAGACTTTTGAAAGAGCTAAAATATCCAAGCATCTTCTTTTGCAACCTAAATGAATCAGTTTTCCTAGTAAGCAACAATTTTTCTATCTTTTAAGGTGCCAGGAGAGAAAATAATCACTCAAAGTTACAAAAAATTGGTATCTGGCTGTTTGGAATGCCGCCTTGGCCAGGGCTCTCTATGATAGAGGGGAAGGTCAGAAAGTAAAAAAGACAGCCACAATCAGGGAAATCATAGCCCTACCCAATTTTTATATGCATTGAACTTCTGTTACCACCATCTTCACAGAGAGAGAGAGAGGGAGGGAGGGAGAGGGAAAGGGAGGATATTTACACTCTTGGTATTCACCCTAAAATTGTACAACTGTGAATTTAATGAGTGGCATGGGGCATTTAGATGCAATATTTTTCTTTAGATTATTTTTCTTGTCTAAATCCATTAAAATGACAAAAAAGGGATCAGAATGTTAATTGTTTTGTTATTTAAAGTTCACTGAGTTCCAATAAAATCCTATTCCATTCTAATAGGGCTGAGTTGCCTGCCCATTTCTGTTAAAGAAGGGTACTTCACAGTGCATGGGAACACCAACATAGTACCTATCTGGAAGTCTTTAAAAGAGCCATGGGTTACGCCAGAACAATGCTATGATTTTCCCTTATTTTTCCCTATGATTTTCCCTGGGTTCAGTTTTTGGAATCAAATCTGAAATGCTATATGTTAGGCTAACTGTTTATGGAATCCTGATCATAAGTAGCCCTGGTAAATTCCATCATAACTTTGCAGGATGACTAAGCAGGATTGGCTATAAATTGAAAACCAGCTGTATTACTAGTTTTTTTCAATATTAGCATCTGAAACATTTGTTCAGTTATTCAAGACTGGCAATGCTAAACTTTGACCCAAGGCTCTGGTGGATGATATCATGCCTTGCT
Source organism: Diadophis punctatus similis (assembly GCA_023053685.1). Lineage (NCBI taxonomy): Eukaryota > Metazoa > Chordata > Lepidosauria > Squamata > Dipsadidae > Diadophis > Diadophis punctatus. Next base: position 26,203,986 of record JALIGW010000007.1, on the reverse strand, counting down.
TTTTTTTAATCCTCATTTCTTCAGTTTGTGCCTTGTTATTAAAAGGATAATATACAACTATGAGTTGATCTAGGACAACTCGCCATGCCCAACTTGCTACAGGACAACTCACTGTGGGATAATTCAACACTGTATTGATTGTTTTATTCAGTTACTTTTATTATTGGTGACCATGTTTTTATTGAAATTACTGTGACCCTTGTATTTCTGGATCAACTTTCTTTGTTTTATTATTATAGGCCATAGTTCCATCAAAATTAATTTAACTTCTTTATAGGCCATAGTTCCATCAAAATTAATTTAACTTTTGTATTTGTTAAATTGTCCTGCAGCAAATTGGCCATGGCAAGTAGGCTATGGCAAATTGTCCCATTCCGACTATGAGTAGCACAGGGGTGTCTCTTTGTCTATGTGGCATAAAGCATATCTCTTCCAAGAAGATGTGGATTGGGCATCTCTAAGTTACAGCTTGCACACTTACAATGAATATATGGCCATTTATAAATCAGCATTGGCTGCCTTGATATTTAATTCCTATCTATGTACAGATTTCCATTGGCAGTTGAAAGCCCCCATTTATTACATTGTGACCTGTCCAGGATTACCTTGTCCACCACAGGAATACACCTTGGTATAGACCAGCGGTTCCCAACCTGGGGGTCGGGACCCCTTTGGGGGTCGAACGACCATTTCCCAGGGGTCGCCCCGGCATCCTCACTCCCCCTCACTGCCACAAGCCTGGCCATATCAATATCGCAACCCACAACCCGCGCCCCCACTGCGACCCACCCTGCCGTCGCCATTTGGGTTCTTTTACCCTCTGTGCATGCGCAAAGTGTTCTGCGCATGCGCAGAGGGTAAAAGAACCCAAATGGCGGCGTCTGGGCGAAGTCTCCAGATCCGGGCGAGGTCTCTGCTCGCTTCGCGTGTTGCCTCTGGGAGCTTTTCGAGCCATCCCCTTCGCAGAGAACCCAAATGGCGGTGGCAGGGTGGGTCGTGGTGGGGTCGCGGGGGCAGGGCAGGGGTCGCAGCATTAGGAAGGTTTGGAACCGCTGGTATAGACCAATGTTTCTCAACCAGGGCAACTTTAAGTTGCGTGGATTTCATCTCCCAGAATTCCCAACCAGCACACTGGGAAATTCTGAGAGATGAAGTCCACACAGCCTGAAGTTGCTTAAGTTGAGAAATACTGATTTAGAAGCTCTCAGAGAAAGTCCATCTTGATTTCTAGCAGCTCGACTCTATAGGTATTCAAGATGAGATGCTTTTCCTTGTATGATTATTGGCACTTTGGGAACAATTGCCATTATAAGCAACCTTTCTAAAATTCTGAAGCTTTCTTGGATGTCAAAAGAATAAAATACAGCTTTTATATGCAAATTTTAAGAACAGAAAATCCAGCAACAGTTAATTTATGGGTTAGGAATAAAATCTAACTGGTATAAAACATATGGCACTCCAGCAGTTTATTTTCTATGTCCTGGCAAGTATTCTGGCAGGTCAGGTTAGAGTAAAATATGGAATAATGCCAGTTGCAATAAGTATTTATTTTTATGTCTTTCTTCATAGATCAGGTGAGAACAGATGGATATGATTAGAAATCCAAAGAAGTATTATTTTGAATGGCAAAAATATAATTAAGGAAGTAATTGTCTTTTGTATTACCATAAACTAAACCCTTGGGGTTGGAGCAGCAAAATTAATATTTAAGGATACAAAAGATCCATATAAATATAATGAAAGTGTCTCTTCTGGATAAAATTCTACCCCCATCTACCACATGGATCCCATTTGCATCTAGGGTCTTTCTTGATTGGAGAGCCCAGTAATATCAGTGCCATGAAGCGCCTTTTATTAACTTTAGCTGATAAATAACTGCTTTTCTACCTGGAGGTGGATGGCTCTGTGAATCATGTACTGGTAGACTGGATTATTTTGCTGTATTCTTTGTGGATGCAGCTCTTGAAAACTATGGAGCAGGTGTAGGAAAGGGCAACAAGGATTATCTAAATCAATGCTTTTCAAACATGGCAACTTTTTAAAGTGTAGATTTCAACTCCAGGGATTTCCAACCAGAAAGAAATTTACCTTTGCATATCTAAGATATATCTACGTAGAAAATGTTATCTTTATTTTTGGAGAGTCAATTTGGTTTAGTCGTTAAGACACCATGCTAGAAAGCAAGGGACTGTCAGTTGAAGCCCTGCCTTATCCATGAAAGCCATCTGGGTGACTTTGAGACAGTCACTCTCTTTCAGCCCAATCCACCTCAACAACAGGTTGTTGTTATGGGGAAAATAGGAAGAGGAGAGGAGGAGTATTGTGTGTGTTCACTGCCTTGATTTATTTGTAAAAATAATAAAAAGACAAGATATAAATAAATAATAATAATCTCCAGGTGTTGTCTCCTAGAGATGATGTAGACTGCAGGGGTCTCCAACCTTGGCAACTTTAAGACTTGTGGACTTTAACTCCCAGAGTTCCTCAGCCAGCTTTGTTGGCTGAGGAACTCTGGGAGTTGAAGTCCACAAGTCTTAAAGTTGCTAAGGTTGGTGACCCCTGATAGAGGGTGGGTCAACTATTAGAAGCTGTAACCAAGTCAATGATAAGATGCGCTACCAATCCATCTCCATGTGTTACTTATTCTTTCAGTCCTTTAAGAAAAGTGACAATCCCTGGAATATCAATCTAGACTTAGAAACCCAGGAGGAAAGGGTGCTATGCAACTGCCAGCTGAAGGGTGAGGAGAGGGAACTCTTCTGCCATGTTTTTGGAGTTCCTGGGAAACTAGTGTAGATTGATATACAGGCTTTCTCTATTATTCTTTTAGTATTTAATCAATAAAATCCTGAAATTTAGCATTTCAGCTTATTTTCTTCCAGTCCTAAAGAAGTATTTGTCTATTATTGCCAGCATAATTGTGATTTCCCCTTTACAGATACTGTATTTTTACTAGTTATAATACTTCAGCTTGTTTGGAAGATAACATGTTGTCTTTTGGACTAGAGCTATGTGAGCATGTCTTTATATTATTTAGAATTATTTTGATTTGAATTTATGTTTCATCATATCCTTAAATTAATGCGATTCATAATGAATTTCTTCCAATTAATATCCCAGACATTTGTAACATTTTTACAAATATGCTAGCAGACATACATATCTCTCACTGCAGAGGCTTTTTGTGGGCAGCCTTGATTAAAGGGCATGAACTTTCTCCACAGCTTACTCATGCTAATGAAATAATTTGTTCCTTTGAAACTAAAGTTAATTGCACAATAAGGAAATTAAATTTAACCTCATAAACAAAGACATACAATAAAATGTTGTGTGTTTATGGTAATAAGGACAGGTAAGATTTTCTACTCAGTGAAATTACATTGTAAACAAAGTTTACCAAGACACAAAACTGTATGAAATTAAAAACATACTTTTTTAAAAGTAAAGAAAATAATCTTGGAGTTAGCAGTGGAGGGCAATGTACTAATTTATATTATAGACACGGTGGCTATGCATAAGGTTTTCCTGTAATTGTATACTGTAAAGTTTACATGGTCCCAATGTGTTTATCATTGAAGATATAGTTCAAATAATTTGTATTATTTTTCCGCCTGATTATTTTTTAAGGGAGATATTCAAACTGAAGTATATCTATGGGTCAGACATTAGTTATTGACAAAATATATTAATACTTGGTTGACACTGTAGACTCTATGATGCTATTTACACTTAGCCTCAAAGCTATGGAAGGCTACTTTTAATTAGTGCCCAGATTGTGCCAAATAAATATAAATAAGCTAAGTTGGATAAATACTACAGAAATCAGAAAGTATTTAAAATTCAAATCAAATATTCCATTAAATATATAATTGGTCTTGTTCTTAATAGGTATCATATATTCCTATACTCACTGCAGTCCATGTTCCCCATATGCGCAAAAATGTGCAGAGGGAATTGCAGACCTGTTCGGGATTAAATGTGAAGCATTTCTAGGTCTGAGTGCTTGGACTACATGACCTGCAAGGTCCCTTCCAACTCTGCTAATCTGTTAAAGATGGTCAGGATGAAGCTTCAGGCTGTTTGTCCCCATTCAGATATACACAGACACACAGAAACAAGACATTACCAGCATTATCTGGTTAACCTGGGGTCATAGTAGACATATGATATATATGAGGGTATATCACCACTCTGATATATCTGACCCCAAACCAACACAAGATCCAGCAGCTTTAGGCAGATGTTAAACAGGGAAGGGTAAGAGTATCCAAGCATGAGACAGCAAACATGTCAGGTATCCCTGACTTAGTCTTTCCTCTCTTCTCCTGCTGTAATTTAATTTAATTTAATTTAATTTAATTTAATTTAATTTAATTTAATTTAATTTAATTTAATTTAATTAAAAGTTCTTATAGGCCGCCCAATCCCGTAGGACTCAGGGCAGCGTACAACAGAGATAAGAACGATACAATAAAATAGCATTTTAAAAACATTACGTTTGTTTAAAAACCATTCATACCTGGGGGAATCCTCTCTTCACCCCGCCTGCCGGAAGAGCCATGTTTTTACTGCTTTGCGGAAGGCCAGTAGGGTGAGGATAGTCCGGATCTCCGGTGGGAGTTGGTTCCATAGGGATGGGGCTCCCACAGAGAAGGCTCTCCCCCGTGGGCCCAGCAACCGACATTGTTTGGCTGATGGGACCTGGAGGAGGCCCACTCTGTGGGACCTAACTGGTCGTAGGGAGGTATGTGGCAGGATGCGGTCCCGAAGGTAACCTGGCCCTGAGCCATGTAGGGCTTTAAAGGTCAAATAGTAAATAGTAAGGAAGGTAACTTTATTCTATTAATAAAACAACAAGGAGACAAACATGGCTTCAGCCCAAAATAATAAAAACACTTTGTCAAAGGACTCCAGCAATTACTTCTCCCCACTTCAGATGAATATAAAGGGAGATAAGAGAAATACTGTGGAAGATTGGAAGATTCTATTATATAGCCAAAATTTATAAAAGTAGATTTAGCCTTTGTATGGAGGCTTTTGGTTTTTTTTTATTGGTTCTCATAATGGAGCTGACACCCCATGCCTCTACCAACACCAACTGGACCTGATATAGAATTTCATAGAGAAAGGAGGAAAAATGCTGCAACACCAAATTTGCCACCCCTTGTAGGCAATCCAGAAGAATAGCATCATTGATAATATCACAGCCATCCAGTGTTTTGTCAAGTGTCAGGGCAGTGGACAGATACTCAGGCAACTGGTTATTTTGGATCCAAAGACAATAAATACCTCACTGAATAAAGGGATTTTAAGTTTTATTATTAGCTCTAGCAACTAGATTTGAAAAGCATAATCTAAAAAGCATACATGCACGCAAGATGACAATCAAATCTCTTGCAAGATGCCAAGAGCTCCAAAATAACAACAGCAAGAGATATCCCAGCCAGTTTTCAGAGTACCCAATGCTAGGGTCCATACAAAACAACAACTTAAAGGTTTTTATGACTTAATAGCCCTGCCATGGAGACACCTGACCTGGCACACAATTCTGGAATGGGAATTGAAAG